>OZ010738.1:178071378-178183878 GCA_963932295.1 Tipula lateralis | reverse complement strand
AAGAAGTTGGAGTGGTGGTAGTCGATACTAGCATACCGATGACTGATGTTCTTATGATCCGAGTGAAGGGTGGCTAGAGAGGCGATTGTGAGAAAGGTTGATAGGGTAGTTGCAGTGCATCGAAATATAGCAGTGGTACACAATAGGGTTCTAGGAAAACTAAATAGTAGCTCTGATGTAAAATATAAAATCTAGGTAGCTCTTACAGAGAATGCCAATTAGATAAATAAGGCCGGCCTACTGTTACGAGAAGACTCCTAAAATAAAACTACCCGAAAAAGAAAAACGAGCAAAAAAAAATAGTGAACCGAAACACATTAGGATGGTTCCGTTTGCAGATGCGCTCCGACGTCGCTGCTATAAATACTGGCGTATGGAACACACAGCAAAGAATTACCAGAGGCCTGACCGTAGTGCTTGTCGTTTCAACGTGTAATAAGAAGAAAGAACAACTCTTCATCTTTATATCATTTAGGTTGAGGAGGCAATCGTTCGATCGAGTATAAATTGAGATTCAATGGCTTGAAACAATAATTTTTCTAATTTTCCAAACATTTATTTAATTTATTAATTAACAATTTCACCAACATTACATAGTCCTGGATATACCTTACTACATCCTTTCGTGCATTTCGAGCATTTAGTTCCTTTCAGATAGACCGGTTTACCGAAAAATTCACATAATTGTAGTTGCAAACGATTGCAACGTTAAATTCAAACCGAAAATAATGGTACGCCAATGCAGCACATCCCACCTCCGTCACTTTATCATTGATCATATTCGTAAAATGTGTTATAATCGGTAAATTAGCGGCACGAACTCTTATCACATCGACATCACTTTGATTTGTGTTCGTTCTTTGGCCAAACCAACGATTCAATTCAAAGATCCAATTAAAATTACCTTTTATAAATTCAGTTGACACCCAATAACCGTATTTATTCAACGAGATGGCATTTTGACCGACATATCTAAATTTTGCTGTGTTGCGACATCGATCGCCGGCCTCACATCGCCGAACACTAAGTTCGGCCAGTTTGGCTAGTTCTGTGCTCCAAATCTATAATTTGGATGGTAGTATACAACAACAACTAATTATGTATATTATTTAGTGTACTTACAAGTTGAGGCATCCGGGCAGCTTGTGCCAGACCCGAAATCAACCCATTCGCCAATTGACTGCGATATCCGTTGTGTATCTTAAGTATAAGATCTATGTGCTTTGGTTTGATGAGAACTATTTGTCCAAGGACACAAGTGGGTGGTATCACGCCAGTATTATTACATGCAACGTGCCTAACACCTGCACTACACAACTTTGGGTCACAATAATTTGTAGTTTGAGAAAAAATTTGATCGAATAACAACAGCACGACGACAAGTCTTAACATTTTGACCACTTGAATCAAAATGAATTGTTTGAACTCTGGTTCTGTGGCTTTATAAATGCTTTATATTCGGTTTAATGCAGTTTTGATGCGATTTTAATGGGTCTCGATCATTTCTATCAATTAGTGATAGTTTTTGTAGCTAATGTATGCTTGTGTTCTTTTAATGGATGCTGATTTGAATCTTTTGACTTGTTGCTATAAACAATAGTTTTAGACTAGGGTGGCTAGGGTAAAATATTATAATTTCAGTCTGTCCCCGAGTTCGAGCCTGTTACCTGCCCGAAGTTTTGTTTGTTTGTTTGTTTTTATCTCTATAATCTGTTTCGGGGCTCGAGGCACTTTTAACTCTTTGGCGGTTCGCTTATTTACGTCCTTACCTTACGCCATTACAGCCAAATCGAGGACGTACGGCTATAGGTCCGATTTACGTAGAACCATCTGCACATTGCATAGCTTCATGACAGCCTCTAGTACTGACATGGAACTGGGGGGTCATAGATGTGTTCATTCACACCACCAATCGTAATGGAATAGTGAAAAATCCTTTTACCATCCTGCTCCTATCGGGATTCGAACCCTTTTAGCTGAATGAGTTTCAAAGTGATTACATATCGAACTCAAAGATAAAACCAATTGCACTGTGATAGTTAAAAAAATCCAAACCATTTTGCACTCGATCACTACTTAATTGCGTACTATAACCACTCGATCATTAACTCTCACGACGTTAAGTGCTGATTAAGTGCTGATAATGATTAAAATCTACTTGATCCTCTTTAAACGACCTTGCTATATTAATAGCTATTCCCACCGTGCACCTCTCCTATTGTTGCACCTCACTACACGTTCTAGTCATCTATTCTAACATGCTATGTGCAGACATCATCAATTATCCACGTCGATCCGATATCTCACACAATAAATCATTTTTAATACTTCAAATACCTTCTTCGGGTTTTAAAGTTTTTCCTTTCGCCATTTTTATCAAAATTTTATAAAATACCAACTAATAATGTCACTAACAGTAAACTATCTTAATCAAACGCCTATGATATACTGACCTTAATTGCATTTCGCTTTTGTTGATGGTTCATCGAAATAGTTTTTGTTTTTTCTCGTTCAAACATGATTTGTTTCGATTACTACGATTCAATTTTTTTCCGTGACCTATTAAGAGAACAGTTGAAGAAAACATTTCGTTATTTATCGACAGTGCTCGTTTTTTGTGAATTTCAAATTTTTATGAATTTGCGAGAAAATATATTAGATCTTATGATCTCTCCGAATTGGCAACCCTGGTCAAATTGTGGTTAACTAAAGCTTTATTGCCGTGCAGTACCACCCAGACTGTTTTGTGGAAAGGATTAATTAGGAGTCATTCGGCAAGATCAATACAAACGAGCACATCCTTGATCAAACAATGAAAGAGAAATTTGACGACATGAAATAGAAGTTCAATAGACTGCAGAAAAAGTTGGACATGCATTTGGGATACCCTAAATACCAGAGAACCTGATCTCGAAGAGAATGTTCAGTAATTACCCGCAGGATCGGATGCACAACAACAAACGAATTCAAACTAATCCAAAGCGTGGAACCCACATGAGGTGATAATCAAGCATTATGGAAAAAGCAAGCATTGCAGAAACGTTTTAAACGTTGCAGAAACGTCCTGTAGAGTCAAAGAAATTCGGACGGTGGAAGCTAGATGAATATCAAATTGCTGCAGTGGTTAAAGCTGCGGCAGTTCGAATCCCGATAGGGGCAGGATGCAAAAGGAATTATTCACCATGAGATAACGATCAGTGGTGTGAATGAACACAACTTTGACCCTCTATTGGAGTACATAACTCATGGACCGACCCATCTCCCATGCCAGCACATAGGCTGGCATGGAGCTATGCAATGTGCAGATGGTTAGGAAAATCGGACCTATAGCCGTACGTCCTCGAATTGGCTGTAATGGCGTAATAGAAGGGACGTAGATACCGAACCGCGAACAAGTAGGGGTTGAACCAAAAAACTGATTAGAGATTAAAAACAAAACATTAATATTCAAGTCAGATTACAGAAAGAAGTTTGAAAACTAGTTTATGGAAGAAGCAACATTAAGTACCTGCGAGAAGTGCTCTAGTTGGTGCTATCTAGGACAGAAGTATATTATATGGTCATAAGCTTGCGCAATAAAGGCAGAAATAGTGGCTATAAACTTGCTAGGCGATTGGAAATCGAATTCCAATAAGGAATGAACACATCTTCCATATCAGTGCTAAAGATTATCCAATCCAGGTTAAATCTGCACGTTCTCGATTTTCCGAATTTGCCTTCTGTGTGAGGTAAGACGTTAAATGTTTAACTGTGTTCGCAGTTATTCCGAATGTCTACCTTGAATATAGCTTGGTATGAAGTATTAATTTGAGCTTTGACAAGTAGCGCACATTATATAGGAAATAGATAAAAAATATAACGTTCACTAGCTGATACTAATGATCCCCGCCTATTAAAATCGCATCAAAAATGTGTTAAGCCGAAATGAAACGACTATAAAGCAACAGAACCATTGTTCAATAAGCTGATTTCGATTTAAGTGGTCAAAATGTTAAGACTTGTTGTCGTGTTGTTGTTATTCGATCAAATTTTTTCTCAAACTATAAATTACTGCGACCCAAAGTTGTGTAGTCCGGGAGTTAAACATGTTGCATGCAACAACATCGGTGTTTCACCAAAAACCTGTACCGCTCCACGATTAGTGATGCTCGATCAAACCCTAATCAACAGTATAATAAAGGTACATAACGAATGTCGCAGTCAACTGGCGTGTGGTTTAATTGACGGATTGGCACCAGCTGCTCGAATGCCTCAACTGGTAAGTATAACAGTACCAATACAATATAGCTGTCTAATTTTTTCAATATAAAATAGACTTGGAACAAGGAACTTGCAAAATTGGCCGAACTTAGCGTTCGAGCTTGCCAAGCTGGAGATAGGTGTCGTAATACAGCAAAATTTAAATATGTCGGGCAAAATATTTTAACAAATAAGATTTACAGTGATTATATATCAGATGAAATTGTAAAAGGAAATTATGGATGGGGTTATGCAATGAGTTTCTGGCTCAATGAAAGTGAAAACATAACCCAAGCTGATGTAGACGTGTTGAAAGTTCGCCCGGCTAATTTACCGATTATAACACATTTTACGAACGTTATCAATGATAAAGTGACCGAACTAGGATGCGCAGCATTAATCTACTTAGATGAGGCATTCATTCTTACTTTAGTATGCAACTACAACTACGCGAATTTAGTGGGAATGCCAGTCTATACTAAGGGGCCCCAATGTTCGAAATGCAAAACCGGATGCAGTAAAGTGTACGCAGGACTATGTAACGTCGGTGAAATTGTTGTTTAATTCATTAAAAATTTATTTTTGAAATTGAAAAAATTTATTATTGGAATTCACTTACCCCAAAGTATCGTATGGAGTGGCTTGTCGATATAAAAAATGATTGGTATAATCAACCGAGGTTAATGGTACGTTTGTCATAGGCCGACTGTTTGAAATGACTCGATTTCATAGAATAATGTTCTTTGAACCAAACATAACGCCTAACACGACTTGGAACAACTGCTTGGTCCCAATCGACACAATATTTTCAAATCGCCTTTTGTTTTTCCAATTATACATCCGACAGGCTGGTGTCTATCTATGACAGTCCTATATGAGTGTTTTTTTCACGCCTTTTCACAAATAGTGCCATCTTGGTCCAGACAATCTGATATTAGCTCTCGAATAAGATATGACCATAACCTTGAACCCATTAGACCCATAACAGAATTTTGTTCTCGTGGATAACAGTAGGAAATGGGTCACCAAATATCTGACCGATTAGGGTCCTTATATTATTTACATATGGGTTAATAGGATCGACTAATCCAAACTCATTTGGTATCGATGTGATTGTGGTTTGGCTACTTAGATTTGGCGAGTAGCTGGCGGTGTTGATATTGGATATTGTGAGTTGGTTTGAGCTGTCAACGTCCTTTGTGCTTTTCTTAAATCCAGGTTTAGAATTGCAGGGAAAAATCGTGTTCTTATGGAACTTCTGTCATGATGGGAGCATATTTATATATTTCGGCTACGCATTAATGATCGTAAGGGTACAAATCACGATCAATTATTAGATGAACACAAGCACACATTAATGCTATTATTTCTAGTTGATGCTAATGATCTCCGCGCCTATTAAAATTGAATCAAAAATGTGTTAGGCCGAAACGAATCGATTATAAAGCAACAGAACCATTATTCAATAAGCTCATTTTGATTTAAGTGATCAAAATGTTAAGACTTGTCGTCGTGTTGTTGTTATTCGATCCAATTTTTTCTCAAACTACAAATTACTGTGACCCAAAGTTGTGTAGTGCGGGTGTTCAGCACGTTGCATGTAATAATACTGGCGTGATAGCACGGACCTGTGTCCTTGGACAAATAGTTCTCATCAAACAAAAACATATAGATCTTATACTTAAGATACACAACGGATATCGCAGTCAATTGGCGAATGGGTTGATCTCGGGCCTGGCACAAGCTGCCCGCATGCCTCAACTTGTAAGTACACTAAATAATATACATATTTGCTTGTTGTTGTATATTATGATCCAATATATAGATTTGGAGCACAGAACTAGCCAAACTGGCCGAACTTAGTGTTCGGCGATGTGAGGCCGGCGATCGATGTCGCAACACAGCAAAATTTAGATATGTCGGTCAAAATGCCATCTCGTTGAATAAATACGGTTATTGGGTGTCAACTGAATTTATAAAAGGTAATTTTAATTGGATCTTTGAATTGAATCGTTGGTTTAGCCAAAAATCGAACACAAATCAAAGTGATGTCGATGTGATAAAAGTTCGTGCCGCTAATTTACCGATTATAACACATTTTACGAATATGATCAATGATAAAGTGACAGAGGTGGGATGTGCTGCATTGGCGTACCATCATTATGGAATGGAATTTAACGTTGCGATCGTTTGCAACTACAATTATGCGAATATCGTCGGTAAACCGGTCTATCTAAAAGGAACTAAATGCTCGAAATGCACGAAAGGATGTAGTAAGGTATATCCAGGACTATGTAATGTTGGTGAAATTGTTAATTAATTGATTAAATAAATGTTTGCAAGATTTTAAAAATTATTTTGTCAAGCAATCGATTCTTAATTAAAACTCCGTCGAGATCTTTGAACCATTTGTCCCAGGAACTCCGTTTTCGTTAGTCTTTAGGGATTGGTTTTCTTGTTATAATTCAGGTTTCACTCGGGATGGTTATTCTTTATTTTTCCATGTACGTCATTCTAAGTATATTTAGATGTGGGAACGTGCTGCCCTCTATGAATCGTAAACCTAGTGCTGCAAGGTGGAATATTCCAAATTCATGCCATTTACTTCTAAGTTGCTCCCAATTGATCACTCAAATTATTACTTACTTTATCAGCGGTTGCTGTAAGCTTACTCTGTTGCATGATTTCTGGTTGGGATCGCTTGTCAACATTATCAAGTTTTATCGATAATTACAAAGTACGCATACTAGTCCAGCAATGCAGATATTGGGACGGCGATAAGTAGTTAAAAAACTGTGGCTATCATGTCCGTGTTTAATGTTTACGAAGCAGAAAGGTAGATAGACCCTGTATTAAATTTCATGAAACACGACAAACACTATTTATCATTTGTAGTCGTATATACCCGTATACGAGATGTAAGCACATATCTAAATCCGTCTTTCTAAAATTCAAAAATCATAACCCTTATTTATCTTATTGTATATATACTTTCCAAATAAGAACAATGGGTATAATATAGCCTTGGCATAAAGATTATAAAAAGCAAAAAAAAAGTTTTTTTATCATATTGGAGACACGTAACCATATTATGCCACAAACACAAAACTATATAAGCAACTCGTTGTTCAACATACTCGCGTATATAAATACACGTAAATGTGCGCGATTCTTATAAAGTGATGCAGTTTCTTGAACTTTCTATAATTAAAAGATTTATTACAAATATAAAAAATTATCTTCTATAATTGGGAACTGTTAACTTGAACTTCTTATATATGTAGATAATTAATTACCTTATTAAGAGACTGAAAGAGACTAATCAGTAAATAATCCGAGTGTGTGTGAGCTTAATTTGGTCATTACCCGTGTTTAGCTTAATTGGTACAATGGAAAATTAATTTTTAGAAAAAAAAATGACTTTTGGATTTTAACGACTTAAGTATAAGCTTTATGGGCATCGACTATTTCTGAGGTGTGTTTGGTGGTGGTCAAATACTTCAGTTGAATCTGGTGGTTTTCGACCAATTTGTCAGTCTACCATAATGGGTGTCTAGTTCATAATGGTGGTTATTCTTAATCTGGTTAGATTTATTGGTAATACTTATATGACAACAGATTGGTAGATAATACGATCAATACTTATATTTTATGGTCGAAATCAATTTTGACATCTGATGGTGTTGGAGCAATGTATATATTGTGATAGTGACTGATAAATATATATTTTCCTTGTTTAAATCTATGGTTGATAGATGATAAAATTTAAACATCTGTTACAAGTTATCACGAGCAAAGTACGTGACTACCGCTGAACTGACCTAACTTTTTTTGAAAAAAGTTCAAAAATATCATTAAACCGAATATTATGTGCAAAATGTCTGCATAGTGACTGTTTTATAGTAGAATTTATCGTCCGTAAGTTTCATCAAAATCAAACACAAACTAACTCTAGTCTAAAAATTTGACGTTTCTTCAAAATCAAAATTTTTTGATAAAAGCTTAAAATGGGAAATGGTTGCACAGTGACTAAGTTAAAGTAGAATTGATCTTATGTCCAAGTTTTAGCAGAATCAAATACAAACTTATTTCTACCTCTTAATTGTGGGCTAATCCTTTTGATATTTCTTCGAAAACGTAATTTTGAAAAAAGCTCAAAATGTGAAATAACTGCACGGTGACTATGTTATAGCGTTATTGATCGTCTGAGCCAAGTTTCATCAAAATAAAACAAAAACTAATTTCTAGCCTAGATGGGTTTCCTTCATGTTTCTTCAAAACCGAAATTTTTTGAAAAAGCTCAAATTGGCAAATCGCTGCACGGTGACTATGTTATAGCGTTATTAATCGTATGTACCAAGTTTCAATCAAATAAAACATAAAATGTCTTGCCTAAAAACTTTGTTGGGCTTGCCTTAAAACTTTGGTGTTTCTTCAAAATCGAATTTTTTTATAAAAAGCTCAAAATTGGAAATGGCTGCACGGTGACTTTGTTATAGCATTAATGATCATCTGAGCCAAGTTTCAACAAAATAAAACACAAACTAATTTCTAGCCTAGATGGGTTCCCTTCATGTTTCTTCAATACCGATTTTTTTTAAAAAAAAAGCTCAAAAATGGAAAATGGCTGCACGGTGACTATATTATAGCATTATTGATCGTCTGTACCAAGTTTCAAAAATAAACCAAAAAATTATTTCTAGCATAGATGGGTTCTCTTGATGTTTCTTCAAAATCTAAATTTTTTGAAGAAAGCTTAAAATGGGAAATGTTTGCACGGTGACTATGTAAAAGAAGAATTGATCGTTTATCCAAGTTTTAACCGAATCAAACACAAACTTATTTCTACCTCTTAATTCTGGGCTTATCTCTTTGATATTTCTTCGAAATGAAATTTTAAAAAAAAGTTCAAAATGTGAAATAACTGCACGGTGGACTATGTTATAGCATTATTGATCGTCTGTACCAAGTTTCAGCAAAATAAAACACAAACTAATTTCTAGGCTAGATGGGATCCCTTGATGTTTCTTCAAAACCAAAATTTTTTGAAAAGCTCAAATTGGCATATCGCTGCACGGTGACTATGTTATAGCGATATTGACCGTCTGTACCAAGTTTCAATCAAATAAAACATAAAATTTCTTGCCTAAAAACTTTGTTGGACTAATCCCTTTGGTGTTTCTTCAAAATCGATTTTTTTTATAAAAAGCTCAAAATAAGAAATGGCTGCACGGTGACTATGTTATAGCACTAATGATCATCTAAGCCAAGTTTCAACAAAATAAAACACAAACTAATTTCTAGCCTAGATGGGATTCTTTGATGTTTTTTCAAAACCGAAATTTTTTGAAAAAGCTCAAATTGGCAAATCGCTGCACGGTGACTATGTTAAAGCGTTATTGATCGTCTGTACCAAGTTTCAAAAAAATAAAACAAAAACAAATTTCTAGCATAGATGGGTTCTCTTGATGCTTCTTCAAAATTGAAATTTTTTGACACAAGCTCAAAATAAGAAATGGCTGCACGGTGACTATGTCATAGCATTATTGACCGTCTGAACCAAGTTTTAATCAAATAAAATATTAACTAATGTCTAGCCTTAAAAACTTTGTTGGGCTAATCCCTTTGGTGTTTCTTCAAAATCGAATTTTTTTATAAAAAGCTCAAAATTGGAAGTGGCTGCACGGTGACTATGTTATAGCATTATTGATCGTCTGTACCAAGTTTCAATCAAATAAAACATTAACTAATGTCTAGCCTAAAAACTTTGTTGGGCTAATCCCTTTGGTGTTTCTTCTAAATCGAATTTTTTTATAAAAAGCTCAAAATTGGAAATGGCTGCACGGTGACTGTGTTATAGCATTAATAATCATCTGAGCCAAGTCTCAACAAAATAAAACAAACTAATTTCTAGCCTAGATGGGTTCCCTTCATGTTTCTTCAAAACCGATTTTTTTTTTAAAAAAGCTCAAAATGGGAAATAGCTGCACGGTGACTGTGTTATAGTAAAATAAAATGACCATCTGTACCAAGTTTCAGCTGAATAAAACACAAACAAATTTCTAGCCTAAAAGTTGTGTGGGTTCATTCCTTTGATTTTTCTTCCAAATCGAAATTTTTTGAAAAAAGCTCAAAAAACATACAATGTGTAAAATGGCTGGACGGTGAATATGTTCCAGTAGAATTTATCGTCTTTTGTAAGTTTCAGCAGAATAAAACACAAATTTATCTCTAGCCTAAACATTTTGCGGGTTAACCCCTTTGGGGTTTCTTCAAAATCAAAATAAATCGTAAAAAGCTCCAAAAAACTTTTGGGGCAGCTCAAAGAAATTCTGCTTTTTTTTCCATGTCAACATTCAGGTCTTGACTGACTCGTCTTGACATCCTTTCCTATTGTGGATGCCTTCGTAGTATGGAGTCGGAATGTATTCCGAATACTGGCTAGAGTATGTGACATGTTCAAGCACGTCAGTTTATCATCAAATGGAACCGCTTTTTAAAGCAATGTCGTCTGTGGAAAGAATAGGATACATAGAAGCACGGAAGGTACACAACTGTCTCAATTTAACACTCTTCTAGTGCTCGATCTTTCTTTTGTTTGGAATACATAACTCAAAGCACAGGGTTCAGTTAGAATATCCAACAATACCCTCAAGGAAAATACACAGAAAAATCAAGAAAAATTGGAACTTTCTACTAGACTTTTAGTTTTTGATACCAATGAGTCTTTAAAACAAGTCGATTCAAGGTAGTTATTGTCTTCTAAATAAGTTTAGAGAAAACAGTAATTCCTAAGTGGTTGAATGTTTTTTTTTTAAACAGTATAATCCTCCTGGTAGGCAGTGGCGTCCCATCCTCTTAGGAAGGGGTAATAAGTTTGTCTCAGACCAAGTAGTTTAAGCACCTTCTCACGATATAGAAGGAGCATGTAGGTGGTTTTGATATACACCAACTTTTCTCCAGAGCGTATATGGTACATAGGTCTCTCCTGGTGGTTCAAAGTGCTCCTTCAAAGAGTGTAGTAACAAAATTGACTCATTTTACCTGTTTAATTTAAGGCTTTGTATCGTTTATATTTTGCAGACCTAACTAATCACAAAAAAGTTTTGATTTAAATAAAATAATTAATTAGTCCAGGACTATAATAAAGGTAAATCCCATCCTACACGGATACACGATATAAATTTTATTGTTCGACCAAAAACGACTCGTGCAATTGGAAACACTTTTGAGGACACGTATATAGTTTTATTGCGAGTATTCGTCATAAAATCAAATTTGTCGATACCTTTCCCCAAATCTCGTAAATCGGGCGGAGTCCATATACCGTCCGCATATATACCTGAGACGACTAATAACAGCAAACGGGTAAACAATAAGATTGCAAAAATAAGTTTTGTAAATAGAACAAGTAAACTATATATATAATAGCTATTGTTATCTAACCATTTTTTATTGCCCGCCAATTCGAAAGGTGAGGCTGTAAATCATAATGTAAACTGATTCATTTTGTATTACGTACGGTGGAAACAATATCAGCTGAGCAGTTTCTCGTTCCCTTCTTATACATTCGCATAATACATTTTTTATGGCTTTAGTCATGCATTACGATATTCAGAATACGTATATGGATTTAGTTTTATTATTTAATTGTTTAAATAGTGCATATATACGAGTATATAAACGAAACGACCCTCCTGGTATTTTGAGATCCGAAAATTGTTTTGAAGGTGTAGTTTACCTTATGTATTTATATACGCTTTTATTGAGGGGATTCCAATTTTTCAAAAGGTGTCTTATATATTATATTCGTAAACGACAATAGTTTTTATTATTATTTTTAATAATAATAAAATATGAATAGGGGACTGGAATTCAATAAATAAGTTTTTATATGAGCTAAAGATAATTAAATTTTTAAGATGTTATTCTCGAAACGGGCTGGGAATATATAAGTTATTGTAAAAAATTTAGTAAATATTCGGTTGAGCTGCTGAACCAGTTTATTAACATACATCAAAATGTGACATATGTACGTTCGTATAGTTGAGCGCATTGAGTCGTAAAATATTCCACTTTAACTGTCACAGCTTTAACTTTTCGTACAAAATCTGTAAGTTTGTTTTTTAGACTCATAAGACTACTCCAAATTTGTTGGCCGTAAGTTGTTGAACATTTAAGCAATATCCTACGCCTATTATTGTTCACACGATATTCTGGATCGGTACATGGAACCGGTACAGGCACTTAACAAAACAAGTGTATTTAAAACAATTTCATTCATTTTAGCTTCAAACTCTCTCTGGTTGAACTTCCACAAACATAGATGGCGTTTCGATACAGTTTTTTTAGAATTGAGAAGACCAATCATCCTTTTTTGACAGATTTGGGTACAATCCAATTGCTGTCTTTTCAAATATGAAAGCTTTCCATACAGCTCAATCTCACATGTTTGCTTTGATTCGAGATTTTGGTCTGTATCGAACTCGTTATATCCGGTGCGATAAGCTCTATTCGGTGCTGCAACCTGGAACATCTGTGATATATTTCGTTCGTTTCATAGGTTAACGATTTTCCTAACTCGAGTGGATAACATTCTTCAACTGAGTGAGAACAAACTGAAAGCTTCTGATTTACTTTAAGTTTCCCTTATTTTATTCCGAGTGGACTCTTATATATATAGCCGTGATCTAAAAGCTCTAATAACCTTTAGCTGTACTTTAGGCTAGAGTTAGATTTATAAACTCAATCTTGATGGAAGTGTCAATGATTATTTTTTTCATCTGAAAATCACTTCACAATATTTCAAAGTGATCTATTGAGAAAACTTTTAATTCCCCGATTTCCGCGAGCTCCACATATAAATACTTCACTCTGGTACTTCACAAAAACGATCCAAATTAATTGGTTTTATCATATAGCCTACTATCAACAACACTGGACCGGAATGGTAAAGGCGGCAACATGGCGTATTACTTTTCCAGCGTAATTGCGACTCAATGAGTAAGTTAATAAACAAATCATTGTTTTTAGAAAGAGAACTGGAACTTAAAACGACCAATTCGCATTGTTAATTTAATAGGCCCTGTGTCTAAAATACTATGCCAGATTTGCTAGAACGGCAACATTGCGTTTTGGTTTTCCAGCACAATTAACTCAATGAGTTAGGTTTTAAACAAATCATAGATTTTGAGACAAAAACTATCCTACGGTATTGTTCATATCATTAAGCCCTGTGCCCAAAACATTGTGCTGGCATTGTTACAACGGCAGCATGGTGTTTTGAGTTTTCAACTAAATTGAAACATAGTGAGGTAATTATAAAAAATACATATCTTTTGAATCGGAACAGGGACCAGAAACGATAAAACCACATTTTTCAAATGATTCACTCCGGTGTACACAACGTTGTGTCGGAATAGTTTGGACGGCAACATGGCGTTTTAATTTTTCAGCACAATTGAGAACTTTCCAACTGGTTTTGTCAGCTGTTTAGTTACTATACTGTCAAGTAACCACACTAATTTGACAGGTAAACTTAAACCTGCTTTTTTATAAGCCTCTGACGGTGCATGATTCAGGTTTACCTAAACCACTTAGTTTTTTAAACATTTGTTTGGAGTTTATATCGTTTTAACTCCATCGTTTCATAATCATGCAGGGGCTCTAATATACTTTCAACAGAGAACGATAATTTAGCTCCACCATTTTATCAGTGAACGCTTGAATCAGAATTTTCATTTTTCAGAATTCCTGTTAGGAAAATTTTTCTAGTCTTGTCAAACCAAGATGATCCCAATCTATCTTGGATCTCTTAGGATACCAAAATAAAATATAAAGTTCACTTTGTGATTTTAATCATCAATATCTTGTTCTTATCCTCAGAGCTTTTGAGGAAAAATGGTCTGCATTTTGCCACTATCCGTACAAATCTGCCCACCCCTTTTTCTAGCTCTTTATAAGCCAAGATTTTGATTCAACGGCTTCGCAACACTATCTAGTTTTTTGGTCGTGCTTTCTCCCATGGCTGGATTTACGCTACTATGTTACCACTGTAAAGTGTTTGTTCCAGCATCGCTGATGGAAAACTCAGCAATATGCACTGGTTATTAAATTAAGGTTCCTACGTTCTATCGGCTTTCGTTTAACGGTCGAGCTAACTAAAGAAGTACTGGTCTCTTCCATCGGTTTCAAACCAAGGAGTTTTATCTACCTTGAGCTATTAGAGATATACATAGATCGTTCTGATGCCTGTTGTTGGACCTTGGGCTATATAAAAACATTCTTATCATGTAATATGACGTCGACAAATTACTCAAATATTTTCTCGTCTTATCAACGCAACAACAATATTCTAACTCGTTACTATCATCTACCTAAATTGAGTTTCGTTTCCCATGTTACACGAATTGTTAAGCCAATTTAGTTATTTCCGCTAATTGTGCAAATCTATATAATAAATTTAATTGAGTCGCCAGTATTTTTATTTTCACAGTGCTTAATTGCAACAACAGCAAATAGTTCAATGTTGTCAAAAACGTATCCAACGTAAATGAACCTTGAATTATAAAACTCCCAGCTTGCGATTAAAATGTATTTATATAATTTATACTGTGTGGATGACTGTTGTTTTCATCGACTTCCTCTTACTAATGTTTATGTACACATTTTTTTTAAGCCAACACAATTTAATTGACATTTTTTATAATAATTTTATGTTGTCGTATACACATATGTATTTGGGTTGTATAATTAATATGTTATAAACATGAACAAAAATCATAATTATAGCATAAGTGTACTATTTATAGAACATGGCATAAATTATTTTTTGGCTCGTTCTGAATTTTTTAGCACAATTGGGACTGTATTCATACTTGGCGTACCGATGCCGACAAACCAAATACGACTTAACCATTTTTTTTAAATTTGTTAGCCCACTGTACAAAACACTGTGTCGAAATAGTTACGGCAATAGAGCATTTCGGTTTATTTAGCACAATTGAGAACTGATACATATTTTCATACTGGGTCAAATCAAAATCGATAAAACCCAACTGTTTTTGTGATTAAGTTCAGTGTACACAACACTGTTCCAGAATTTCATGACCGGCAACATGGCGTTTCGAATTTTTAGCGCAATTGAGACTGGAACTAAAAACTATTTGGAACTGGGACCAATAGCGATCTAACTTGATTCTTCATATCATTAAGCCACTACAACACTGTGCTGGAATTGTAAGGACGGCAACATGGCGTTTTGGTTTTCCAGCACAATTGATACTCAATGAGTTAATTTTTAAATAAATCATAGTTTTTGGGAAAGGAACTGGTGGCCAAACCCGACTTTTTAAATTTTTTAGCCCAGTGTAAATAACACGGCGATGAAACGGTTTGGACAACAACATGGCGTTTTGCTTTTCTAGCATAATTGAGAAGAAATGAGGTAGCTTTACAAAAATTTATATTTTTGAAATTGGCACTGAGACCAAAAATTTAGCCCAGTGTACACAACATTGTGTCGAAATTATTAGGACGGCAACATGGCGTTTCGTTTTTTCAGCACAATTCCAAATCAGAAAGGTAGTTTTAAAATATATATATTTTGGAAGGGAATTCGAAAAGCAACTCACAATTAACATATCATTTAGCCAAAATACTTATGACGGCAACATGGTGTTTGACTTTTCAGCACAATTCAGCTTGAATGAGGTAGTTTTTAAATACAAACGACCAGCCCTTAGACTCAATGTAAAAAATAATGTGTTAGATTTATTAAGACGGCAACATGGCGTTTTGAATACCCAGCACAATTGAGCCTCAATGTGCTAGTTTTTTAACACATCATCTTTTTGGAAGGGAAACGAGAAACAAACGACAAACCCAAATTTTTCAAATCTGTGTACAAAATACTGTGCCAGAATTGCTAGGACGGCAACATGGATTTTTAATTTTCCAGCACAAGGTGAGACTCCATGTAAGGTAATAATTAGACAAATCATGTTTTTGGAGTGGAAACCAGACACAAAACAGTAACCTTAGTGTTTGAATTCGTTTGGCACACTGTACAGTCAATGTTGCCGGAATTGTTAGGACGGCAACATGGCGTTTTGGTTTTGTTAGTAAAATTGAGACTTAACGAGTTAAGAATAAACAAATTATTTGTTTTAGAAGGACAACCAGAACCAAACAAACTATCCTAATTTTTTCAATCATTTAGCGTGTATACAATACTCTGCTAAAATTGTTGTCACGGCAACAAAGTGTTTAAGTTTTCCAACATAATTAGGCCTAAATGAGATAGTTTTTAAAGACATCTTAATTTTTGAAAGGGCTACGTAAAACAAACGATCAATCCTAATTTTTCAAATCGTTAAGTCCAATGTAAAAACCACTGTGCGTAAATTCTTACGACGGCAACAAGACAACGCAGTTTAACACACAAAATTATAATTTTTTTTTTTTTAAATTAAAATTTTAAATTTTATGTATTCCAAATTCTGTATTCCATATAACCAACCTAAAACTTCAAGACGAAATTGTATAAATCGATAAAATATATTTAAATGCTGCTCGAAACTATATAATTATTATGCGGGTCACAAACTTTAATGTTGCCGTTGTGTTCGATGCTAGTTTTAATTTTAAATTTTTTGGTTTTAATTTAGTTTTTTTTGTTGTTGTTGTCACATGTATGTGTGTGCTGTCGTTGTTGCTGCTGGCATTATACGAGGTTGAAATATGCCTGAGGGTATTATGATAATAAAATTTATGATGAAAGATCATGATGTCAATTTGAACATAAAAAACAATTTTTTTGTATACATATATCTACTCGTATATAAAATTATGAAGAAATACACAAAAAAAAACATTATGTTGGTTTATGTTACCATACACCAGTTTTTTATGTTGCATTTTTTTTATATATAGATTAAATATAATTTTTTGGTTGTTGTTGGTGTATCGTGAGTGATTAAGTTAGAAATGTTGTTTTTTAAGCCCCGTAGGAAGTCTTAATTTATGAATAATGAATATAATTCTTTTGATTGTGGAAATGGTGAATGGATGTACCTCCCGTTTATAAAAGAAACGGGAACGAGATTTTATATTTTATCATTGTTCGGAAGTTTTTACATAACTGGAGGGTGCATTTTTATCATCCATCATCAGAAAATTTTACACGTATACATATATAAATGATGGGCATTGTCGTATACAGAATGTAAATATATCCCAACCGTTGTCTGAATATATATTTTGTGCTATGATAGTTATGAAACTGTTTAATTACAACATCAATTAGTGATGTGACTAAAATTTTCTCAGAACAAAAAGTAAAACCTAAAATATATATATATATATATATATATATATATATATATATATATATATATATATATATATATATATATATATATATATATATATATATATATATATATATATATATATATATATATATATATATATATATATATATATATATATATATATATATATATATATATATATATATATATATATATATATATATATATATATATATATATATATATATATATATATATATATATATATATATATATATATATATATATATATAAGAGTCAACCCTATTACTTTATGAGTCGTTATTGGGGTCTAAATTCTGCCAACACATAACAAAACTGGCAAAGAATTGTCTAGAATATCTAACTGGTAGCTCAGAGTATACATTGGGATACATGAAAGATTGTATCATAAGATGCATGTTCAAATTTCGTCGGGATCACGAGTGTAAAAAGTATTAAGTATTACCTCTGCTAGGCCGGTTTACTAGCTGGATCGAATTATTAAAACATGATTTCGCGCTTGATTTCGACTGCTTAGTTATTGAGGCTAGTTGTGGCATGATTCGAATATCCTGGAAATATCTGAGCTTTGACCTTGAGAAAAGGCAGCTTAGGTAAGAGGTAGCATTAAAATTGAATCCTTATGCTTTACATACTTACAGCTATTGTTTGAAACACGATGAGGGCCTAGTATAATATTGAGTTTAATATAAAGATCTTGACTAAAATTCCTCAAATTGTATATTTTGAATTTTGTTTGGTAGAGTGAACACTTTGATTCTGTTTTAGCTAAAAAAACTGTTACAAATGCGGAAAAACTTCAATTGACACCGATTGCTGATTTTTCAAAGCTGGTACCTTTTGAGACCAATCTTTCAAAATACCTTGTACTATTGTGGCATAATCTATAGATGGATGTTGTCACTGGTCGATCTGATCAGTAATATTGTTGAATTACGATGTGATTATCGTGAGTCATTACGATGAGTCATATCATTAGACACGTACCCACTGTCACAATAATAGGCTTTCTTAAAATCCATATAGGAGGGTCTGGAATTTCGCCCCGACCACTAGCCACTAAAAATATTGTTTGGAATTAACACAAGTTCAATAAGATTGTGACGTTTACTACCAAATTGGTCGTTGTAGACAGATACGATCAACTAACGTTACCAGAAGGTTGTATCAGACAGTGCATGTTCAAATCACTTCCGGGTCAATGATGTAAATCATGACGCTGAATTTCGATTTAGGCGGGTTATACGCTAGGTTGATTTTTTGGGCCCGATTTCGCCTAGTTATTGATTTAAAGTTGTTGCTGCATGTGAACAGCCCGGTAATATCTGTGACTTGGAATCTGTGCCTTGTTATGTTACCTATTAAGGGTTTGACTCACACTCCTAAAGGTGCAGATTGTATATTTTATTCTTGGTATATGGTTTGGCCAAAAATAATGTAAAAAATTGCGTCAAAAACTTTCCTTAAAATGGATTCTTGATTTTACAAAGCTTTGGACCCATCGGGTTTTGTCCTGATAAGATGAATTTATCTTAATAGTTGGTCATTTAATCGTGATTCGGAAATGATATCGCTATTTGATCCAATCCATAACAATTATGAAAGATCGTGTGATTGTTATGACTCATTGATTGATGATTCTTATCAATACACACGTGACACTGATGTTTTAATAGGCTGGCCCAAAGAAGTATGCTCAAACATTCAAAAGCAGGACAGTTATAAGATTCTCCATATCGATATAGTGTTTATTATCATCTACTTTCAGAATTGAACAACTCCGTGACATTCAGATTTGGTGAATTATTTAGAAGGGTCGCATTCCGCTACTACAACTGATCACTATAAATATTTTTTCGTTTGCTGAAAACTGTGCTTCGATCGCTGATGGATGGCATTGTAAGAGTCCAATATGTAGATCTGAGTACGGTTACTGTCTCATTAAGAATAAGCCTAATTTTGCTCAGCTGATGGTGGCGAAATTGAGAAACCTTGTTAAAAGCTTTGGCTGTGTGATTCGGCTGGTCGAAAAGGTTTACAAAGCAATTCTTTAAATCTATGCCACTAAATAATTTATATCCATCCTAGGTTGGCACTTTTAAGGCTTGATTTGTATTTGAAATGTTTTCTTTCCCGATCTCGAATGTAAATACTTGCCCTTCTAGCAAGATATTATGCCCTGGAGTAAAATCTTTCACATTAAGCAAATTAACGTTAAATAAATTTTATCTGGGATTAGACTAGTCAATGATGAAAACTGAAAGAGAGCTTTTGATCAATATTGGTTTTAATCAACATACGGGTTAAGCTTTCAACGAGCTTTGATTCATTTAAAAGATACTAACGCATTACCAGCCAATTTTTCTAGCGATTAATGTAAAGAATGATCCAGCCTGTCAGAATTTTTGTGAAATATAAGCTTTTGCTGCCTCAAGCGGACATTTTGGAAATAAAGAGAAAATTGTGTCTACAGAAACCCGTTTCCAAATCACTAGAACGTATTTTAATAGAAATTTCGCCCATATATGCAACATAAACAAATTTTGGTTCATTGATTGATTAAGGGTTACGCTTTAATATTTGCTTAGGACGAAGCTCTTGGGATTATACAAACTCAAAACTGCAAATTTAACTAATTTTTAACTTCACTGTATATGTTGTGTGCATTTTAGGAGGGAAACACACCATATACATACTCAAACCATATACTACAGATTAATTGGTTGTTGTGTAGTTTTCTCCCGGTTTAGGTTTTTAAAAATATGGTCGACGGAAATAGGGTTTCACAATTAGGTCAATACATAAGGGATCGAAAATCTATATAAAAAATTCTTGTTGAATCAGCGCAAAACTTAAGCTGACTATATATACAACAACACTATACACATACCCTGTGTAATTTTTTTTATACAGTTGATTGCTTTTAATGGTTGTTATAAGATTGAATTAAGAAAAAAAAATCGATCGTTAAAATTCACTTCACTAAACAACATTTTTTCAAAATAATTTATCTGGTTTTTTGTTAAGACAATTCTCTTTATGCAATGTCATTTAATCATAATAAACTGGTTGCAAAATTGTTTAATAATGGTTTTCATTTAACATACCATGGCTGTTCGAATTATTTATAAATGTTCCCATCTGCGCGCAAAAAATACTTTGTTGTTTGTGTTCAAAATTGGTCCAAAACTAATTGATGTTCGTGCCGACAATCTAAACCGAAGCAATTTTTGCGTTTACGTGGATCCAGAACCTTTAACTTAGCACTGTTCGACTGACCTCACCTTCACTATGGCAATGAGTGTGATGTGGACCCACTTAGTCTTCTGACAATACATTTTAAGAGTTGATAGAGTTCAGTTCCTTCATTGTAGGGTTAAATTTGTTTCAATAATGGCGATTCAAATCCCGTCAAGTCTTATTGCCACAAAGTGTGTAGCAAAATCATTGGTCAACATTAGACAGATGCGGGGAGTAAATTTAGAAGTTTAAATACGATTTGAATATTTCATCGGTAGTAGTTTGATGCCTGCAGCAAAATTTGTGTTCCTTATATGTAAGTTTGCCATAATCTGAGATTCTCATTTAGCTTGAAATCATTTAACTAATCGTTAAGCTTCCAGTATCAAAAATTCTCACCACATGGCATTGTCCGCAGGAACCCAATTCCAGCTTGTTCTTGATTTTTTTTTAAAGGGATGTTTTGACCTTGGAATTTGGTTTGATCTCTTTCAAGAACTGGATCTTTTGTTTTTTTTCCTTACAAGACGTTGCCAGCGTAATTAGTTGTTTTGATATTGATTGTGAAGCATAGAATTGTACCAATAATTTTCTGCATTTGGCAAGTGCCTTAATAAATTGCTGGGATAATCTTTTTTGATTTCGCTGGTCCTTTTTGCTACAGAAATAGATTAATGCCTTGGTTTTTTAACCAGTCTAATCTTGGTTTTTTAATCAGTCTATTCTTGTAATTGTGTTGGTCATTTATTAGTTTCAAGCATGGATGTTCGGGTGTTTATTTTCAAACCATGGAGAGATATCGTGTTTCTGCCCAAAACATTTTCTCGTCAATGAATGTAGAATATGTTTTGATAGCTCATTAGCCGGACTTATTAGAGCCCAAGAGTCTGAAATAATTTGTTGACTCTGATAGTAAATAATCTTTGGATTAAAGACCATAAACGGCACTACTCGACTGAGACCTTACGAAATAAATATTGGTAAGTTCTGATCAACATGAGAATTGAGATCGAGTCCGTGGCGTTATAAGAAAGGCTCTTAACCTTAAAGCTACAATCGGTGTTTTTCCAACTGATAGTCGAATGAGAAAACCACTCATAGGGTGGTTAGAACTAGCAGACTATTATATTTTGGCTGTATCTGATGTGTTCGGTTACCTATCTAGTACCTTTTCTCAATATTACGGGTGAGAGTGTAATTATTAAGCCTGAAATTATTTTTTGAATTTGCACCGACCTATTGAAAATTTCCTTTAACTTGTAGTAGAATTTGCTACTCGAAGTACACAGTTAAATTTGCTTGATACTTTGGATTCTTATCGTCTCACAGCTAACTTGAACGACGACCCGAGTGTTACTTGTGATTTTTGGCTAAAGTGTAGCCTTGTATATAGCAACAAATACTTGATGACCGTGAATGACAAAGAATAGTTATCAGTATACTTTAAAGTTCAAATATATTTATAAGTATGTAAAAGCTCGTGGGGTCACCAATCATTACGATATGAGAAAATATATAAATATTTCCTAGAACAACTTTCAAAACTTGTGAAATATGATCATATTTACTTTTTCAAAACGAAATATCATTTACTATCACGAAACTGTAGCGATAGTATTATGATACTATCACGATAGTAGTTATAGTTAAATTCGAAAATTAGAATGTCTTGAGACCACAACTTTCTCCCATGTCTACGTATTCCTGGAACTCGTAATTAATAAAATAATACTTAACATTTCGTGAAGCTTTCAAGAAAGAAGAAACAATTTTTTTTTAAATATATTTCCGATCTTTCTCGGAATTTTACAATTTTTTCTTGAAATTTTTCTTTTGTTTTCCGTCGGCAATGCGTACAAAATGTTTTTTTTACGTCGGGAAAAAGTCACCACCTTTATTTCGTATTTTTATTCGCTTTTGACTACATTTTCGTACCCCTGCCAAATCAGGAAATGTCCTTGTTATCGTTAAATGTCATTGAGTTTTTATATCTGGAAATAATCGATTCGCCATATGACACAAAAAAAAAATTTATATTTTATGTTGGCTGCTTTTCTATCCCCATTTAATTTGTGTTCCAACACAATTCGTCGAAAAACTATAATTTCTATAATTTCTAGCTCTATCGTAATTATAAAGTAGAAATTATATTGTCGCCATTATTTGTGCTGTTAATTATTTTAAGTCTCCATTTATTCACTGTATTAAATCTGGAGAGAACAAAAAACATATGAGACATGCTATGTATATATATACAAAGAGAGAGAGAGAGAGTGAGATTTGAGAATATATAACTAAAATTATATAAAATAAAAAAATTAAGTCCAATTTCTTCTTCTTTATACTGAAAAAATGTTTTCTTCATCTGTTTTGTTTTTGTTGTGCGGCAGACATAAAGAGACGGAATTCCCTCAATTGGAATCACATGCTCATAATATGACGACGACTAGGCAATTTTGATTTAAAAAAATAGTTCACATACTAACACACTCACATAAACGTTCTCATATTTGTTTTTTTTTTTGCAGACATCGTTTTTTTTCTGTCTCCCTCTATCATTACTTTTCGACCGAGTCGCGCTCTCCGCTCTCATTTTGTTCGGGCCACTACTCTATATATTACTACATACATTTTTGTCTTGTTTTATTATTTATGATTACTCATTTTCATGTCTCGCCATAATATAATCGAAAGAAAACTCTTTCTAATTTCTTTTTTGTTTTGTGTGCGTCTTGTTGTTGTACTCTTTGATTACATTTTAATTTGGTTTTATATGTTCTTCTGTTTCTCTCGTTCGTAATAACCCGTACGCATACAATATTAACTCTCACTGAGCACAAAAAACGAATTGTGCCGAGTCGTTTACGAACCGAGTTATTTAATTTTAATTTCGTTGTACTAGGCAAGAGAGAAAAATTTTGTATAGTCGAGGCGCATCGCCCGAGCAGTCATAAACGTTAAAAATATTAAAAAAAATATTAATAAATTAATTAATTATTAAATTAAAGACAAGTTATTTAAATAAAAAATAACAATTAATTATAAACTCAGCTGTTTTTTTATTTAATTTTATATCGTGAAAAAAAAAACATTTAACTAAGCAAAACAAAAACTATTTACTGTGGATTATAAATAAAAAAACTTTTGACCGTGTTTGTGTGTTGAATAATTCACAATTTTAGTTTTAATTATTTAAATTAGTGAAGACTGAGCTGTAGAACAATCAAACAACAAAAATATAAAAAATATAAATAAGTGAGACTGAGTTCATATATATATGCAGCCAATTTAATTATATTTTTGTTTTGTGTTAATTATCGTCTTATTAAATTATTAATTAAAATAAAAATATCTACATTTTATTTGGATTAATGTTCCTGCTACTACATTGATTATTGTCGTCATATCATCAAAAACGAAATCATTACAAAAACCTTGGATTACTTTACACCTCATCAACTCTACCCTACTCGAGACACATTGCAGTGGATTTTGGATTACAGTGCCAATTTTTTTTTAAATTGTGTTTTGTGCAAAAATTAATTAGTGAATAAAAATTGAAATTTTTTTTACTGTGAATATGATAAAAAATTTATTGATTAAAGTGAAAATTTAAAAAAAAAAAAATCAATAAATTAGTGTTTGCCATAAAACGTATAAAATTAATAATTTTGTGTTTTTTGTGTGGATAAAATGGCTATGGCAGCATGTTATTCAAACTATGACCTCTCGGGGTCGCAAGGTGTTACACAGCACCATCATCAACATTTAGCCCATACAAATCATCAGACTACTCGGATAGCCACTGTGCAGTCGCAAACTCAACAACAGCAGCAACAACAGCAGGTTGCACCACAAAAGGATTATAGCATACCGTTGCATGTTGATTGTAGTGTTGAATATGAATTGCCAAATCAGGCAAAACCGCCAGCTGGTACCCGTGTAGAACCTCTATTAATGATACATCCGTGTTACTTTCGTAAAATGGAGAGCCAACGTCGTAGTCCTTTTATAAATAATATGCCAAATTCATCAACCACATCATCGACATCGTCGGTTACTTCGTCGCGTAGTCATAACAGTAGTAATGCAACAAATGCTGGTGTTGTTGGTTCTATAAATACATCTAGTTCACATTTAACTGTGTCGCATCGTCGTAGTACTAGAAATTCTCAAATAATAACTGCTCAGCAACAGCAACAACAGCAGCAACAACAGCAACAGCAACAACAACATAGACAACAACACCAACAACATCATCAGCAACAACAACTTCATCAACAATTAGCTCAACAAATTCAACAACAACAAATGTCGCAAATGTCACAGCAAGCTCATTATCCTGTAGTGAGCAGTGGCCAACAGCAACAACAACAACAACATCAAACAGTTGTTCATCAAACAAATAACACCACATCGTCGAGTAGCAATCAATATAATATTGAACCGACACGACAAACAGCTGCTGTGATACATAATCATAATAGTAATCATAATTTAAATCTAAATCATTCACATACTCAAAGCCAACAACAACAACAGCAACAGCAGCAGACCCAAACGGTGGTGCAACAGCAGCAACATCGTCACATCCAACAACAGCAAACCCAGGTACAACAACAGCAACAAGCTGCTGTCACATCATGGGATCAATTAGCTGCCGCCGCTGCTGTTGCAACATCAATGAACGGACTTGTTGGTATACCGGGCACGGTTAATGTAACAGGACAATCAATGTATAGTAAACCAGTTGGCAAGCGTGATGCAATGCTATCCGGCGGCTGTGGTCTATATAGTAATAATTTAGATGGTGGCAGTTTAAATTCATCGGGCCGATGGGAACCCGATCGTAGTCCAATGGCAGCAATACCGCGTGACTATCAATCGGGTCCCAGCGATACACTTACATCGGCACTAGCCATTAATAATTCATCATCATCATCATCGTCATCACAAACAACACAAAATAATGTTGTGGTACAACAACAACAGCAGCAGCAGCAGCAACAACAACAACAACAACAACAACAGACACAACATCATCGCGATGAAAAGCAACATATTCTCAGTGGAAAATATAGACAATATCTACGTCAGCATAGACTACATCCGTATATGATGACCAGTGCGGTCGCATCATTTCCACACCAATTGACGGCGACTGGTTTTTCACAAATGCAGCAAGTCTCGTGCTACAATGTGTGATCATAAAAGTGCGTTCTCATATAAAACAAAATAATAAAGCAAAAAAAAAAAAAAATGTTATATAAGTATATAATCTTCTCCTCTAATCTAATTAAATTATATACATAAATAATTATAAACAATTAACACAAAATATATCAATATTATATTTGTTTGTGTCTTACAAAAAAAATTAATTTTTTTTTTTGTTTTATTATTTTTATTCAAAATATATATTATTATATAAATATATATTATTATTTGTGATAGTAGATTATTTTATTCCAAAACCTAAAATTAAACAAAACAAAAAAAAAAGTATATAAAAAATAATTAATTAATGAACATTTAATTTCCAAAGAATAATTAAGTTCCAAAAAAAAAACAAAAAACAAAATGAAATATAAAAAATTAATAATAACTATATTATTATTATTATTATTATTATTTATATAATGGCCGATGGATTCGACATTATAATTATTATTGTATATGCTATAATATTCAAAATGGGATATTCATTCATAAACAAAATAACAAAAACAAAATAACAATAACATGACGATAATATATAATGTATATGTATATATATTGGATTATATCTATATGGTTCTTTTGTTTTTATTTTAAACACACACACACACATACATACACAAGTATATAAATAATTTATAAATGATGTATAAAATACACGTGATTATTTTTTTGTTTAAGTTAAATTAATTAATTATGTGGTTTAAACATGGTGGTGTAAAAATAAATATGATATGTATAAAAAGTGAAAGGTATATATATGTATAATGTAGTTTGATTAGAGCAACCATTTTTTTTTAACTTCAAATTTGACATGCGTCTAACGATTTTTGTTTTTTATTTTGTCAGCCATTTTTGTTTTTATTATTATATACATAATAAAATATATATATATTATATATATGCCAACTGTGGAAAAATTAATAAAATGGCATATCATACATATATATATATATTTATTTGTATATGTTGTTTTGTTGATGTTGATTCGCAATGTCAAAATCCGAACATATGGTTATTGATTTAGTGAAAATATAAATTTACAAAATGTCTTCGATTTATATGAATATGTCAAAATCAAGGTACCTAAATTATATATATATATTGTTTTATATAGAGTCTGCGCCTTTCGACGGGCGTGGTAAAATACTTCGGGTTTTTTTATTTGTTGATGTTGTTGTTTATTAATCCTAATTTATGTAGAAACCACATAATTAAACTTTTACAAAATCCTTGGTATTTTATATCGTACATTTTTCGATTTCCTATACTCCTTCTCCCCACCCATTAACAAAAAAATAAAAAGATAATAATAAAAATAATAAATGAAACGTAATCATAAATTAATTAAAATCTTACATATATATTTCGAGCTTATTTCTAAGAAATTATTTAAGTATTTAAAAAAAAAAAAACAAGAAATATTAGCGCTCCAATAAATATGAATTTATATACAAAAAAATATTGTAATCGATAAACAAAATATTTAAACAATAAAAATAGATCTGATATATAATAATTATTTATTTCTTAAATATAAGAAATTAAATATATATATATATATATATATATATATATATATATATATATATATATATATATATATATATATATATATATATATATAAATATATATATATATATATATATATATATATATATATATATATATATATATATGTATATATATATATATATATATATATATATATATATATATATATATATATATATATATATCTGTATATATATATATATATATATAAATATATATATATATATATATATATATATATATATATATATATATATATATATATATATATATATATATGTATATATATATATATATATATATATATATATATATATATATATATATATATATATCTGTATATATATATATATATATATATATATATATATATCCATGTAGACGAGCTTGTAACATTAAAAATTTAATTCAATTCTTCGGAATGTTACAAGCTATATACCAAAGAATAAAATAATAAAAGACGTTGATTGTTTTTCATATCTGATTTGAAGTTGGTTATATTGTTTCAGGGAATTATATATATAATACAAAAGAAAAACCATTTTAAGATTTTGTTTAATCAGCCATGAATTCTTATATATTATTTGAAATTTGTACGATTTATAATCTTGCGCGACCTAACATATTATATATATATATATATATATATATATATATATATATATATATATATATATATATATATATATATATATATATATATATATATTATATCTAGGATAGGGTGTATTCTATTTGTAAAAGGATACATCTGGTTAAAATAGACATTGTGTTTAGGTTATGGTAGAGACTAAAATAGCGTGTTTCTAGAGTATTATATAAAATTTTCGATCTGTGTCTTAAATAAATCTCGCTAGCTCGGCTACAATATTATATAAACAAAATATTATTTATTGATATTAAAATTGCGTTGACATTTAAAACGATCGGTAAAAATGTAGTAGGCTGTTTTATTTATATATTTTACAAATGTCACAAATAATTACGATAAATATTTTGTTTGTTCTCTGCCAAAAAAAAATCGTTACGTTTCGATATTCATTTTTTTAACACATAATTAATTTATTAGGAACGCCAAAATAACCAAACAGATCGAATATTTCCCACCGAATTATATATTTATTATTTATTATTACTTATATATATATAAATATTTATTTTGTTAATTATTATTTTTTTGAATTACCTCATGTCTATAATTAAAAAGAGGCTTTTTATTTTGTGAACCGAACCTCTAATATATATATATATTTATATATTAAATATATATAATTAATTAATTTCATGGTTGATGTACAAAAAACAAAATAATAATTTCAAATCATATTATGTGTATTAAATAATTTTTATTATGTTTTATTATTATATAATTATTTTGTTGTATTATTATTATTATAATTATAATTTGATCGGATAAAATAAAAAATCATTCCCAAAATAGATTAATTTTTATAAAAATAATATTTAAACAAACCACACAATTTAATTTTTACTTTGTATAATTTTTTATTATTATGAAATATAAATATATATTAAATATTTTATTATATAAACAACAAAAAAAAACTGAGAAAAATAATAAGAAATACTTATATAATAAAAAAAAATCTAGGTCTTTAAAAAGAATTATAAAAGAAAAATATTATCATTGTGAATATTGTAAAATAAATATAAAAAATATATATTATATATGAGAAAAAACTGACATACAGATGAAATAAAATAAAATAAATAAATCACTATAAAAAAGTAAAATTAATTAAATTAAATTTAAATTAAATACAAAAAAAAAAATGATGATGATTAATTAATTTAAATAAACAACGCTATATATGTACAGACTAGTCATAGAAAATATACGCTTAAAACAAATAAAAAAAAAATGAATGAATTAAAAATAAATAAATAAAAATACAAAAAAAAACTCATAAAAAAAACATTAAGAAAATAAAAAAAATATTAAAATGATAAATAAAACACGTTATTGTTTTTATAGAAAATTTAAAAAAAATTAAAAATCTTTTTCTTAATTATTTTGGAATTTTTTTTTTGTTTATAATGGGGGCTCTGTTTCGTTTCGTGTGCAAAATACAAAAAAAAAAAAATATTTATAAGTGTCAAGTGATTAATGTCGTTTAAATTGTAGATTATGTATGGTAAGTACGCCCACTTTATATTTTATTATATCATTTAAGTTCGAACCTGGATTACTATTATCGTTTATTTTTCAATGTTCGAAAAATAACGTTTCAAGATAAGATATTATGGTTTGATTACGTGCAGGGAATCTCTTTTATAAATAACATATAATATCACCTGTTGATTAATTAGTAGTGATAGGTGACTAAAATATATATAATCGGTTTAATTAGTTTGGTCGTATACGCGTCATTGTTTTTTGTTATCGGGTTTTGACTGTGTTCGATTGCTGTTTTGATCACGTGGCAGTTCTGTATAACAGACGTGACGTAGCCTTAATATCATTCTTCAAAGCTCCTCACATTGTGGTAATGTTTAATGAGAGATCAAAGATACTTAAATCTATAGACACTTCTTCAAACGTGTTGTTCCAGAATTGAAGTTACTGTAATTAATTTGTATTGAAGCTCTTTAGCAATAAAGTCACCATTCTAACCTTCCGCTTAGTCAGAAATCTAACTCCAAGATTTTTGAGATGTCTACTGTTAAGATTCGTGCTATACTACCATATACCTCGTGTGGATATTTGGATCTTTGTTGGCCGGTCAATTTTAATCTCTTTATGCATCTAGTGAGAATATGCAAGGTCTCTTAACTTGTATTGACATTCGGGATCAATAATGAAGGTTTTAACCTAGATAGGAAATAAAATATGGTTACACCATTTAGATATAGAAGACTGTGTATGATGAACTTTTATTAAGCCATCGAACTTTCGAGTATAATGAAATATGCATCTCAGGAGACTTCAATTTGGATTTGATCGGGGTATCATCATGACGTTTGGTATTCTTTTTTGATTGTTTTTCTAATCCGAAGCCAACATTTTTCCACTAAGCTGTATCTCCATTTTATGGGATATTGATTAGGGTAGCATAAAGTAATTTTCTTTCAGGTCTTTTTGGTTTAATTTTCGAAAACAAGGTCTTAGTATATGTAAAAATAATAATTTCGTTTTCAAAGATTGTCTTTGAGGAGTTACAGTTTAAAACATGTCGAAAAATATCCCTATTAGCTCAACTCTGAGACCTTACGAACTATTCATACATATTTAGACATCAGGCTATATTTAGCCACAACTATGTCCCAAAATACATGAATTACTTTTTCGGAATCATCAGTCCTTGAATTTACATAACTTCGTTTGATTTGATGTTTTGTTTGATTATGAATCTTTGCTGAAGGACAGTAGTTACCTAGAAATACATATCATATCGTCTAATCGAAAAGCTCATGGCACAATGATCGTGGTTTTGAGTATTAGGATAAAATCTTTCAACCCTAAAGGTTGCATCTTTATGGGTTCGAAACCTAATAAAGCTAAAATTTCGGAATACACGGTGAATCGAATTACAACTTTTGATTTGTGACGACAACAAAAGTTACTATATTGCTGCTCTCTATCTACCACTGGTCTTACCTCAGTCCAACGTGACAGAAGTGGTTTTTGCTGTCTACTTTTGAATATTTCCGTATCCATACTACGCGAAACTACTTCAAAAAATATTAATTGATTCAGATCAAGGAGCCATAATGCGTCTAATGTTAGAAAATCCATCTTTTTGCTCAACTTCACAAAACTTTTAAGCTGCAAAAACCAGATGTGCTGTAACTGTGGTTATATTCGTTTTTTACATGTAAAATATCCACTCTACTATAATCATAATATCTTAATTTTAACGAGGTGCCGGAGTACGTTTCACCTGTAACGACAGAAATATGATATGAACCTCAGTAAGAAGCAAACGGGTTAATTGTGTCGCTTAAATCAATATTAGTCAGGATGAACAGTCTTTCTTTAAGCACATTTTACGGTTTGTAACTTCTGTAGTGGATTGATAAAACTCCGACAATTTTAACCGGACACTTAGTAACAACCCGCTGCGTAAAAGACGATTCTTACCACTGAACACACTTTTGAGGACCAGTTTTCAAGCAGTTTTCAGCTTTGTACACCAGCTCTGGAGTACAATCGACAAGGAACATCATTAAGACGAGACTCTAGATCAAAATTTATTTTAGATGGATGGTTTGCTTAGATTGTCGATATATTTTGATTTTCAAAGTAAATCTGTGTCACCAGATATCTATGTAAGTTCTGTGCTTCATAACATACGTTATAGAAGTTCACGACAACACCGAAATTACTTAAAAGATAACACACAGATTTTGAATAGACGAAAATATTTTGTATAACATAATAAGTAGACGAATTTGAATTGGGAGTCAACTTCTTTGTGAAAAACCCCTCCATCACTATCCGGTTCGAACATAAAATCAATAAAACCCCATCGTTTGTTTATAATCTCTGCAATATTTTTTGGGGTTTAAGGCACTCACAACTTTTCTCTTATTTACGTCCCATTTTATGCTATTCCAGCTTAGATAGAACTACCTACACATGCTAGCTACATACTCCATGCTAGCTCCATGCGATTCACGGGTCGGGCATGAATTAAGCACTCCAAATGGGGGTCAACGATTTGTACATTCACCAACCTTAAAACACAGTGGAGTATATTATAATACTCAAAAATTACACTCAAATTTGAGTGAAAAATTTACAAATTGAAATTTTGAGTGAAATATCTTTCAATCATTTTGAACTCCAAATGGGGGTCAAAGATTTGTTCATTTACCCAACCGATTGTCATCAGACAAATAGCAATACGTTGGTTGAATTTCCTTTAAATACAGTAAAGTATATTATAATACTCAAAAATTCCACTCAAATTTGAGTGAAAAATTTACAAAGTGAAATTTTGAGTGAAATATCTTTCAATCATTTTTGGCAAACGCAATACATCTTAAATGCTGGAAGCCACTGTATATAGTAAGAAACAACCAGTCTGTATATGGATTAGAACATGGTACTTCCCATTCCAACTTCCCCAGAAACCTCTGGCGCAAGAATTTTTGAAAAACCACTCCATCATTATCCAGTTCAAACATCGTTTGTTTATAATCTCTGCAATATATTTTTCTGGGTTCAAGGCACTCACAACTTTTCTCTGTTGTACGTCCCATTTTATGTTTTTCCAGCTTAGATAGAACTATCTGCACATGCTAGCTACATACACCATGCTAGCCTTTAGAACACACATGAAATCTTGGATTCACGGGTCGGGCATGAATTAAGCACACCAAATGGGGGGGTCAACGTTTTGTTCATTCACCCAACCGATCTTTATCAGATCGAGAGAAATATGTTGGTAAAAAATTCTTAAAATACAGTAGGGTATATTATGATACTCAAAAACTCCACTCAAATTTGAGTGAAAAATTTAAAAAGTGGAATTTTGAGTGAAATATCTTTCAATCATTTTGAACTCCAAATGGGGGTCAAAGATTGGTTCGTTCACCCAACCGATCGTTATCAGACAGATAGAAATACGTTGGTTAAAATTCCTTTAAACACAGGAGAGTATATTATAATACTCAAAAATTCCACTCAAATTTGAGTGAAATTTTGAGTGAAATATCTTTCAATCATTTTTGACAAAGCTCAATACATCTTAAGTGCTGGTACCTATTGTATATAGTATAGAAACAACCGGTCTCTACATGGATTAGAACCTGGTACTTCCCATTCCAATTTCCCCAGAAAACTCTGGCGCAAGAAAAAATAACAAAAACTATTAAATCACAAATTCCGGAATTGTATGTTTTCATTATGATTATACGGTTAGTTGTGTCTTCGGTATGCTTCGTTGTTTATTCGGTTACTGTAGTGCTATCTCTTTCTTTCTTTACTTGATTGTTTCGCAATAACCATTCGACCATTATATGAGAATAAATTGCGATGGCGACAAATAGATAGTCGACAGCTGAACATAGACTTAATTTTATTCATCAACCAAAAATTTAATTAATTATATTATGTAGATTTAAAAGTTTTGTGGTTCGAGTTAATTAATTTTTCAAATCATTTCTTATAAATAATTGATATTCTAAATTAATTTCTAATCATTTATTCTCGACATTTTCATTTTATGTTTCCCATTAAAATCGACTGATGGATATCGTTGCTATACAATAGTGTATATATAGTTATGCATAAACTATGTATGTATGTAGGTATATACGATTTAATTTAATATATTTATACAAATAGACAATAAAATAAAATTACTTTAAATTAGAATTGATTGAATAATCATAGAATAAATAATTTGAACAAAAAACAGCGAATAGAATATTAATAATTTATAGATAGACGACGGTTGACGTCAAATCAACAAACAACAATGTTTTTTTATTTTTTGTGTCTACATACTCAAAATATATATTTTTGATTTAATATGTAATTTAATATGTATGTAGGTATAATTTATATAAAATTTTTTTTTTTATTTATTTGATTGATTTAAGTCCGAAAAATATTTGTGTGCACACATACGACATTTCGATGTTCCAATAAAATTGTTTAAATAAATTCAACTCGAAATGATTACGAGAATCGAGTTAATTTAATTTAATTTTTTTAATCTTGTTATTTATGTATTTTATATACAACAAAAAGTATTAAATTAAATTTTGTGTCAAGTAATTTTTTTTGCTGTACATTGTGCGATTGCAAATTGTGTATATAAAAACTGGGTCTTATATCAGATTAAGATATAGACTTATACTGTCGCTTGATAGAATGGTCATTTCACCAAATCGGTTTGTTTGATTAAAATCGAATGAGTCAGAAAAATTATAATCTAGAGCTGAGAGACTACCAGAGGTAAAACAGTTCCTTCACGTCTATATCCTAACCGGAATAGTACGAACAGTATCAGAATAAAATTCATCCTCCTTGCAAGTACTGAAAAAAGACTTGTCTTCGTGAGCTTTGAGTAGATCGCATAGCAATTCCCATTTTTCTATGCTTTTCACCATTGACCTTATTCTGGTTTTGACAACAAATTGACGAATCGCAAGTCACTCCTCATCTAATGCAATCTTGATGTCACTCTCAGTTTAGTTGATCTCATAAATTCTTAATTGGATTCATGTCTGGACTAATAACTGGCCACTTTATCGTCACAAAAGAAACGGCCCTGCAAAAATCTCTGTTAAGGCCTCTGTCGATCCATCTTGGGGTGAGGTTGGGTACCTCAATCTACATGCTGCACATTGACGCCTGTGAGATAGTGAGATTTCACTGTTCAATGTTTAACTCCCCTTTTTTTTATATTCTTCCTCTACTTTGATGTTTTTCTCGATAAATGCTTTTGGTGGAGTGACACTTAGGCCTTCTTAAAATAATCTGATGAAAAATGAGGGGGGTAAACGATATCGCTTTAAGGTTTGATCACCCAACATCTCTTTGGAAATTCTTTTGCATTCAGTCTTGACCTCTTATTATTCCGTCCTCGGGATGTGTTTTCTTCGTTTATATTTGAATCGAATCATCAAATCTATAGTGATATTTTTTCATCAGTTCCTACACTGAAAGTATAAAAACCTTTGATTGACGCTGAGTTATCTTCGTTAAACGTTCCAGTACTAGAAGATTGATTGGAATCAATTTTTCTTTAGTTCAAAACGCATTTTTGAGGATTACTTCCCGTTATATTTCCGCTTGCAAGTTACCAATTATTGCATCCAATTCAAAAGCTGGTCAATCGTACCTAATTCGTGCAACCTAGAACCGACGACTGGTTGAATCACTTTCAAAAATTACAAATTATTTGTAAAATATTAGTTCCAGCAGCTGGTTAAGTTCTTCAAACCACCAGATCGCAAACCATCCGTTATAGACATTCTTGACATAAGGTCTGCTTAACTTGCAGTCTAGTTAAGATATGAGATGTTCAAATTTCCTGTCAATGTCGATCCATCCTACTTCTAGTTTAGATTTTAGAATTTCGATTTCAGTAATTGAATGAGATGGTTGGTCAATGTGGCAACCGAAGTTGGTCTAGGCCAATATCGTTAGTGTGGTATCAATGTATAACTTGGACCACGAGCTTATGTTTATCTCATAGGTATATGTTGTGTTAGACAGAGATCCATAAGACTTCTAGCTTGTGATAACTTGTAATTCTTTTCTTGATCGTACGTTGTGGACAATAAGCAGGATTTGCAGTTCCATCATGTGCTGAAACTCTGTTTGAACAGCTTTATGATGGAAAGGATCAAGACGTTGTTGTCTTGAGACTGGTGAGTGGCTTTCATTGACAATGTGATGACAAAGTGATAATCGTTGCCATCTGACAGTGACTTTATTGACCGTATGGCCTTGGACCATCTTGCTGACTGTCTTTCGCAGACGGTGCTTTTCCATAGGGCTTCCTATACCGGCGATAGAACTATCTTCAGCTTAATTGTATTTCCGCTACCCTAACCAGTCTTAGAGATCTGTCATTAAATATTTTGCAAGTTTTTTGTTCTCGATGCTACGATTACGGTCGAGCCTGGCTGCCATATGAGCATTTATTGGGGTCGTTTTCGCATCGTCAGAGGTCGTCAGGCAGAAAAAATATATTTCTATGTCACTATGCATTTGTGAAAATTTTATTCGGAATTTGTTTGGAGTGCAGTCAGCGTTGTCATGAACCGCCCTTCAATCGTTTAAACCAATCATCGATGATTTACTGATAATTCACCATATATGGTTTTATAAGCATTTGATGTATTTCAGGTGATTTTTGAGCTAAGCGATTCTATACAAAAATTTATTGTTGTGGACACTGGTTTGAGTTACTCGCAAAAACAGCTTCAGGTCAGACTTTTTTATAAGACAATGTGAATACTGGTGCTGTGGTTGAATGTGGACGTAGACTTCAATCAATCTATTCGTCGCCGTTCTCAAGCTATGGATCTCTTATATTTCACATTGTGATGTATATGAAGAGAGATCTTTGTTTGAAGGCATACAAAATTCAACTTGTTCAAGAATTGAAGTCGGTTGATCTTCTTTTGCATCATCGATTTGGTTTACGGGCATTAGGACAGCTCCAAATCGGCTTTAACAAACAAAATTGTCGTATTAGGGCTAATGCATCCTGAAAATAGCACTTTCTGGTGTGGTTTATGGACAAGTGGAATAATCGAATGCAATGGTGCAACTATATTATTATTCAACAGGATGGTGCAAAATGCCACACTACATATGTCAAACCATGGATTTGTTGAAAGAAAATTTTAATGAGATATTCGTATCAAAAAAGGGACCTCCTTTGAATTGGTCTCGAAGATCTTGTGATCTGACGCCATTCAGATTACTTTTGGAGTATCTGAAATCACTTGCTTATATGTCCTATACTAGTTTCTATCATTTTCAGGTTTTGATTGGCGTGTTATGTAGGAGATCGGCTAATATTCCAGATCAAAAGGCTTATATTATTGATAATGGCATACATCGTTTTGGGATGTTGTTTTGATATGATTATTATTGATAACAGCCAGGTCACAGAATCAACCAGCCGTTGAGACGTTGAGTTTTTTTTGAAGTGTATGCCATCTCTGTATATTCTGTAAAGCTGGATCGCTAGGCTGGTTTTGTTGTGATGATGCCATATATTTAATAATCAAATCTTTCTCATCAGGAATATACAATCAGACTGCGAACGCCACAGTTTGTGTTATAGTATCAAACATAAATTGTTAATTGCCCTTGGTTGACCTTCACACTGTTTAAGTCAACATCTTTCATTAATTTCTCAAATCGTCCTGAAACCTTGGTAGTCCTTTCAAAATTCAGTTATTCCATTTATTGTCTGTATGTTTGAAAATGTGAAATCCATCTCATCATCAGCCCACTATATCACTGACAAACAACAATAAAAATTCCTACTGTTCATATAATCGTGCACACCAGGTATGCCAATATATTAGCATATGTTACGTATTGCAATGCACAATATAATTATACCTGCATAGATCATTAATATTTATTCGCGAATTGTTAACCGCGGCTTACGTATGTACATATATGCATACAATATGCATGCATGTGTACGAGTATACCGACAATGAACGTTCGCTTTTGTAAAATATTGTTCAAAATGTGGCAAACAATATTATTTATTAGGTTTTGTTGTTGAATAAATTTTTGCCAATTTATTATAATCATTTTTAGAAAATGTTTATAATTTAAATTTTATTTTATATCTAATTAAAATTTAATTTATTTTTTTGTACATTATAATGTATTCAACTATATACATTGTATATTTATGTGAAAAGGTGATTTTAATTACCATCGAAATGTGTATAATTAATTAACGATTCTTTGTTAATATATACCCAGAGCTTTGTTGTTGGTCGCTTCAAAAAAAAAAAAATAAAAAAAGCTTAGCTCAAAAAATAAAACTAGGCAGGTTAATAAACCACTAATGGTGTTAGTTACAGTAACGGAAGAGTATAGAGTATTCAACATATCATAATTATGGTGGTATATTGACAGGGCCGACATATAGGTACCTATACATATAATGATAATCGCCGCGTCATTAATTATAGTTGTTTCTATATAAATCATCTTGGTTTACTTCTTTATACACACTAAGGTACATGTTACGTACCCATAATATTAACATCTATCGAATAATTGAAAAAAAAAATTTCGAGTTTTAAAGAACACGTTAAACATGTATCTTATACACGATACCTTGTATTTCATGTTGTCGTTTATATACAAAATTTTCGCTTCATAAATAAATATTTGTACTTTAAATTTTAAAACATGTGAATATTTACACCTTTTGAATATAATGTTTTATTATTTATCATATATCGACATCGTCAGTCAGTTTGTTAGTTTCGATATATATATATAGTTAAAGGTTTCGTTGTTTGGCCTTATCTAAAATGAATCGCATGCCCGGTTTGTATGTACGGTTTGTTTGAATGAATTAATATTTCAAGTGATCGATTACGTCGTCAAAGAGACACGACAATATATACGTAATGGAATGGGAATCCGAAAATAGTACGACTTGTCCCTCTTTAAATTCACTCTTAATTAAAAATGCCTGTAGTTTTTATATAAAAAAAAACTTTTTTATAATTGAATATTTTAAAGAACAAAAATAACAAATGAATATTTTTTTAAATTAATTTTATTTAGCAAATGTATTCGTTCCAATAGCTTTAACAAAACTCGCTTCTTGTTCAGAAAATATTAATTGAACTCACAAAAATCAATATAAAACAATAGTATAAAAATTAATAAGAAATAATGATAAATAGGCATGCTGAAGCATTGATCGTTATTTCCTTACAATAACAAATATATATACAGTATTTAAGTTTTATAATTATAATTTGAACATACTCCTCACTTTGGAGTATTTTAATACAACAATGACAAAAAATATATAATTATAAAATAATTAAAATTTGAAATTGATTCGAACTACATATGTTTAATAATTAATTATTCTTCTTGAAATCAAACTTCAAAATTTAAAAATTTTTTACAAACATTTTTATAATCATATTTAAGATTTAAAAAACTGAAACGTAAACTTAAAACGATGAAACTTCAACGAAAATAAGATTAACCTTTTTACAATTATTTTAGGTGTGCTAGAACTAACTTTAACATAAACAGTAATTATTTTGTTTTTGATGATGAACTTGCGCCGATCTGTAGAGGACAAATACTAGTAATAGCTCGTTTAAATATTTTATCACCAATCTTTATTGCCACAACTCGGACAAACCCATCTTTGCCACGGTGCAACTCTACAATTCGACCTAGTGGCCATTTGAATAGAGGTACATTGTCCTCCTTGACGATAACTATTTCGTTTAATTTGGGCTCCGTTTCAACTCGATTCCATTTTCTTCTTTGCTGCAATTCGGCTAAATATTCCTTTGACCAACGATCCCTAAAATTTTGAAGCATAGACCGAATTTTTTGATACTGGGACAAACGGTTGAAATTCAAATGACGAATAGAAGGATCTGGTAACGAAGTAATTGGTTGACCTATCAAGAAGTGACCTGGAGACAAACAGTTTAAGTCATTTGGATCTTCCGACAATGGGCCAAGTGGTCTAGAATTTAGACACCCTTCAATTTCGACTACGAGTGTACTTAACTGTTCTAGAGTTAACGAACTAGATCCTACAACTCGTTTCAAATGAAATTTAGCGCTCTTGACGGCAGCCTCCCACAATCCTCCAAAATGTGGAGACCGTGGCGGTATAGTATGCCACTGAATATTCCGTTCGATACAATGTTTTAATATAGCATTATGATGAATTTCTGGCGTAAACAGTCGATGTAGTTCTTGCAACTCAAATTTCGCACCTACAAAATTTGTTGCGTTATCGGAATAGATATTCGAACATAATCCACGACGATCAACAAATCTTCGAAGAGCAGCTAAAAAAGCTTCCGTAGACAAATCACTAACAATTTCCATATGTACCGCTTTTGTGGAAAAGCATATAAAAATTGATATATAGCATTTTTCTATTAATTTTGATCGAATTTTATTTCTAAAGTAAAAAGGACCACAAAATTCGACGCCAACATTTTCAAATGGACGAGAAGGATTAACTCGTTCATTCGGTAACTGTCCCATTATTTGGAATATAGTTTTAGGTTTTGTTCGAATACACCTTACACACTGATTCACAATCTTTTTGCATAAATTGCGTCCACCGATAATCCAAAAACGTTCTCGAACATTATATAATAAAGATTGAGCTCCAGCGTGCAACAATCGAATATGTTCAGACCGAACTTATAATTTGGTAAATGAATGTGAAGCTGGCATTAACCATTGATGCTTCGATATTTCGAGCAAATTTGAATTTTTTTGTCTTCTGCCAACGCGAAGAATATTATCCTGATCTAAAAATGGATTAAGATATATCAATTTACTTTGTTTCGATAAATTCTTGCCCTTTTTAAAGGGTTAACGTAATTTCGTTTGAAAAATAATTTTGTTGAACGTGTCTGACAATTGATTTCAATGCTAAGTCAATTTCAGATGCCGTCAGCGTGATTTTTATGGATTGTACATTGACTGAAACTTGTCTTTTATGTTCAAAGTCATTAAATTTCCGATTCTGAACAGTATTTTTAGAGTTTTTAATAAATCGAAGAACAAATGCGAATTTTCTTAATAATTTATAATAATTTGAACAGTTAGAAATTGCTTCCCACTCTTCAATAATTAATGAAATGTACGTTTCAATTTTGCGAAGCTCCAATTCTCCTGAAAACGCATCGTCGACTGAAGGTTGCTTAGGCCAATATTCCTTTGATTGCCACAAAATTTTGAGCCTTTAAACCAATCTTCACACTTCAAAAAATCATTGGGTAATGCACCACGTGAAATTACATCTGCAGGATTTGGATCTGTGGGAACATAATACCAATTTTCTTGATTCGAAAGATCTTGAATTAATGAAATTCTATTGGCTACGAATGTAGCAAAACGCGATGGTACCGATTTGATACGATGAAGTGTTATAGCTGAGTCTGTCCAAAAATAAATAGATGAAAAACTGATTTCCATAATTGAAATTACTTTATGAACAAGTTGTGCTAACAATAAAGAAGCACATAACTCTAACCGAGGAATAGTTTGAGTCTTTAAAGGAGCAACTCGGCTTTTGGAACATAAAAACCTTACTTGATACCGATTTTCTTCATCTATTGTTCGAATATAAATGCAACACCCATATCCCTTCTGAGATGCATCACCAAATCCATGAAGTTCGATAATTTTTTGTTGATGGGACATGATATATCTAGGGATAGTCAATTTATCAATCGATACCAGTTGTTGCTTAAATTCTATACAGCGGTCACGCAATTCTGTAGGGATCTCGTCATCCCAGTCTAGTTTAAGAGACCATATGGTTTGCATAAAGTGTTTGGCGTAAAAAACGATAGGACCGCAAACTCCTAACGGATCAAATAATTGGGCAATCTCTGATATTACAGATCTTTTTGAACATGGATTGCTAGTTGAATACCCTTTAAACGAAAAGTAAAACACATCCTGTTCAGTATCCCAATTGACTCCGAGGATTGTGGTTGCATTTGACTGTGTTTGTTTTTCAGATCTAAGTGATTTAACATTTGATGCAATCTTGCGAAGTTCAAATCCTCCACGCAAAAGCAATTCAATAAGATCTGTTTTCAATTTTACAGCAGATTCAATGGAATCGGAGCCAGTCAAAACATCATCTACATAAAAGTCATTTTTCAATACTTGAGAAGCTTTTACGAATTTATTTTCCTCATCACAAGCGAGTTGAACAAGAGTTCTTATAGCTAAGAATGGCGCACTAGCTGTACCATAAGTGACTGTTCGAAGTATAAAACACTTAACCTTATCATTCTGATTAGCTCGCCACCAGACCTTTTTTAAGTGTTGCTGATCTTCCTTAACTAAAATCTGGCGATACATTTTTGTTATATCACCTGTTATGGCGAATAGATGTTGACGAAACCGTAATATAATAGATCCAAGATCTTGTTGAATTGTGGGACCGACCATAAGGCAATCATTTAACGAAATCCCAGTTGAACTTTTCGACGATGCGTTAAACACTACGCGGAGTTTTGTTGTAGTACAACTCTCGCGTACGACTGAATGGTGAGGCATGAAATAAGACTGATTTTTTAAATCATTTAACATGTCGGAATCGGAAACTTCTACCATATGATTTAAGTTCTGATACTCATTCATGAATTGAATGTATTGAGATCGAATTTCAGTTTTAAAAATAAGGCGTTTTTCTAACGAACAAAATTGACGTAACGCACTTGATGATGAATCACCTAGATTTTCCGCAATATTTTTTATGGGTAAAGCTACGACGTATCTATACCGTTTTCATTTCTTTGAGTGTTTTTAACATAGTGTTCCTCGCAAAGTTTCTCTTCCAAAGACAACACACTGGAAGAGTTTATGTCTTCAATTTTCCAAAATTTTTGGATTTGATCATTAAACTCTTCGAATGTTAGATGATAAGATAAAACCTGATCATCCGATTCATTTATTTGGACATTATGGGATACCTTGCCCATTACAACATAACCAAATTCCAAATTCTGCAGCGGAATGCAACATTCATTTGCTTTTTCCGGTTTCATAATATTCACAAAAAATTCAGCACCTAATAAAAGATCAATTTTTATCAGGTTTAAAAAACCATGGATCAGCAAGTTGAATATGTTCGGGGATCATTTTGGGATTCATTTTGACAGGGTGGTGTGGAACTAAACTTGTAATTTTAGTTTTAATTAAACACTCGACCGAAGATTTATAATCGGATAACTGCGATTCAATAAAAATCGTCATTTTTTTCTTGATTTTGGTTATGTCATTATTAATACCAGAAATCATTACATTAGTTGGATTAGTCTTCAATCCTAGCCATTGACTCATTTTTTCGGTAATAAAATTAGCTTGGGACCCACTATCTAATAGTGCGCGACAAGGAACTTTTTCTCCTTTCACGTTTCTAACCCATAGTACGACAGTACCGAGTAAAATTTGAGAAGATTTTGGCTCATGAACTTGAAATGTCGAATTTGCATCTACATTTAAACATGTCGATGGTTGATTATGTGTGACGAGTTGACACTGATTTGAATTAGTAATTATTTCAGATTTATTCAAAAATTTTGATTTTAATTCGTTGTCGTGTGGTGTTTGATATGACGGAGAACCATTTTTTTGATTATCTTTCACTTGACCAAAATGTAACAATGTGTGTTGCTTTTGTAAACAAATGTTACAATTAGTTTTACAATCTACTGTTCTGTGACTGTCTATAAGACACGATACGCACAGACCTCGACGCTTTACAAAATTAAACCGATGATGCGGTTTTATATTGTCATTCTTGAATTTAGGACAAGCATCTAATTGATGATTGCCTTTACAAAAAGGACAACTTAAACTTTGTTCGAAAAGAACACGAATTAGTTTACGAGTGTCAAGTTTACCTACACGATTTAAATTAGATGTAGTAATATTTGAGACTACTTTTGCTTCTAAAACTCTAATGCGAGTTTGCAATATGCCAACAAATTCCTCGAATTTCAATACTTTGTTTAAATTTGATTTAACAATTATCTCAGAATGAGATATATTGTCGAGACGTTCGCACAGATGGTGCGAAAATAGTAAATCCCAGTGCTCCACTGGTGCGTTTACTGACTTAAGCAAGTTATAATGTTTGGTTATAGTATCTACAAAATTTTGTTGATGAAGCAGAGTTCTCAACTGGTCGTTTAATATCGTACAACTGCTTAACATGAACCTATTGAATTTTTAACTCGTTATCATAAAAATTAACTAAACTACTATATGCCTTTTGATAATTTTCCGACGACATCGGATATGGCTGAACGAATTGGAATGCTTTGCCATCACGAACACACAATACTAAATAATGAAATTTAGCAATGTCTGACAATTTACCATTTTGATGGAATAAGTCATTATAGAGACCTCTAAATGTTAGCCAATTTTCTTCAAGACCATCAAATTTTAGCAATGGGATCGCAGGAATCTTAACTGATGCCCGAGAGTGACAAAGTTGCCCTGCAGTTGAAGGAATTTATGACTCTACACTACCGTATAAATCCTCAAAATCATCGCAACCCAACACAAGTTCATCATCTATTTGTTCGAGTTTACCTTGCGCAATCTCGAATTGTGCATATGTCGATTTTAACCGAGACAGAGCTGAGTTAAGTTCACCTAATGTCGTGTTTTCTAATAATTTATTTTTAAAGTAATTTACCTTATTTTCGCATCCAGATATCGAACGCTTTAACTTTTCAATTTCTTGTACATTTTTCTTTGGTTGAACCATTATGTTATAATATTTTAATTCAAGTTCACAAAAAATATTTTTTTTTCTTGATAAGACAACTAGTTCAAATAAATGATTATACAATCGATGAAATTTCCTTGATTTGTACACGACTGATGATTATTTATAACCCATGAAATATGTTGAAACGATGAATGTGTAGAACGATCCAGTGATGAATTGATTCTTCTTTAAATGTTTAACACACCCCACATACAATATGGCGACGGTGTATCAATAATTGATATCAATTGATATCCTTACAAGTTGTGTTTCCGAAGATGTATTTATGATTTTTTTATGTGATAAATATATCTATGTATTACATATATATAATTACATATACTGATTCTGCGATGTAATTTGTTGTTTTACGCACGATTCAATTTAAAATACAATAATATATATATATATATATATATATATATATATATATATATATATATATATATATATATATATATATATATATATATATATATATATCACTATAGTAATGATTTATTTGGATTTACATAAATCCGGCTCGAAGGACCATTTAGTTTTTATATAAAAAAAACCTTTTTTATAATTGAATATTTTAAAGAACAAAAATAACAAATGACTAATTTTTTAAATTAATTTTATTTAGCAAATGTATTCGTTCCAATAGCTTTAACAAGACTCGCTTCTTGTTCAGAAAATATTAATTGAACTCACAAAAAACAAAAGTATAAAAATTAATAAGAAATAATGATAAATAGGCATGCTGAAGCATTGATCGTTATTTCCTTACAATAACAAGTATATATACAGTATTTAAGTTTTATAGTTATAATTTGAACAATGCCCTTGGGTGACCTTCAAACAGTCTAAGTCAACATCTTTCATTAATATTTCAAATCCACATTGGAAATCTCACCAGATAAACTCATTTCATATAGTAATTTTAATCCAGGCAATCACAAGGCCTGATTAGTGGTTTTATTTAGTTCGATTATAATACAAAGATCTGTGAATTGCCATATGAATTATATAAACCAAAAGAACTTGAAAAAGACCCGGGCTTGGTGCCGGGTTCGAATCCCGATTATGACCATCCGATTACGATCGGTGGTGTTAATGAACACATCTATGACCCCCTATAGGCTAGCATGGAGCTATGCAATGCGCAGATGGTTCTTAGTAGATCGGACCTATAGCCGTACGTCCTTGATTTGGCTTGTAAAGGCTTAAAATAGACGTAAATGAGCAAACCGCGAAAGAGCTAAGAGAAGCCCCAATAAAGATTGCAAGGAAAAAAAACTTTAGTGGCTCCTTTCATGTGATTAATCCTGGGCAACAGGATTAAGCAATATAGTAAACAACCTCACGATGTTTACTTTATTGCTTAATCCAGTTTGTCCTGGACAGAAACGTAAGGTATTTTCCTTGTTTGTGTGTTAATGAAAAACCTGGTAGTCCTCTCGAAATTCGGTTGATAATGTTGTTGATCCTTTTGATGTTGGTTTATGAAATGTCATAATCCGATTGTAACTTTGGTGACTTTCCGTTTTTCCTCTTTGAGATGTAAACCATACCAGTTCTTTTTATTGGAATCGTTCAGAACAAGCGTTGATGTCGAAGTGTATACGTTATTGAGTTTCGCCCTTAGTTGGTCCACGTACTCTGTCTTGGTGGAATACTGATTTCCAGAAACTCCAAACTTAAAATTGCTTTAACTTCCCTTAGAATACGGGGTTTCCCCAAGGTATCGTGTTCTGCACACAATGATCAGTATTGACTCAAACTTTCATTCTTGAACCATGAGTAGCACCACTGCACTTGCTTTTGTTACTGCCTTGAAGTTTGCTAGTGCGTAAACTGCCCGCCACTTCGTGATATACTCAATTATAATCATTAGAAGTTGATTTTGATTGGCTCTCAAATCTTTTGGATCTCGATCTTCAACATGCTGCACGCAGATATCACAGTGTTGCCACGAATGATCTACGTCGAGGCGATATCGGATTCAATAAAACTTCCACCTGCAACTCCTTCAGTTCTTATATGTTCTATCTTCCTTCTCTCAATTGGTTCAAAATCTTGATTTCTTAAGCGCATGCTTAAGTCATATGTTTTTATCAAAGGGGCACAACAGAACCTCACCTTAGCACCCATAAATTCAAATTATATTGGCGTTCGGATTTCGAAAATAAAACTGCTTCAAATCCCTTCTTTAAATTGTCCTTGGTTGACCTTCGCACAGAGTCAAAATTTTTTATTAATTTTTCAAATCCACTTGGAAGCCTCACCAGATAAACACATTCAATATCCAATATGTAATTGGAACCAGATGATGATTAAAACGTCTGTTAACTGTCTTCCGAATTATACCAATCAAGAGAACCCGAAACAGTTTCACTGTCTCTATTCATAATAAAAAACATTTTTCCAATAGTGTGTAGAAGAAAACCTTGGTGGTCCTTTCGGTGACTTTCCTTTTTTCTTCTGGGATGCCACACAAGCAGTTTTTATTGGAATTCTTCAGCAAATTTTTTGAGTTTCGCTCCTTTCAACATGATGTTTCTCCCGTGGTGACATGTTTTGCACTACGATACTCCATCAATTATTAACCATTTTCACCAAATGTTTCTCTATGGTTTGGTTGAACCTGTCTACCATACTATTCAACTTCGGATTCATAGGAGTCCGAGTTTTCATACAGTGAAAGTCATGCCAAGCTCAATGATTGTAGCTCCAATGGCATTCTGTATCTGCTTACTCACTCGTTTACCAGTACACTTGCGGTTTTTACGTCGCTTTCGGCCACTTCATGATCTAGTCAACTATAACCATGATAAGTTGCCTTTCGTTGGCTTTGAAAACGTTCCCACTTAATCAATAGCTACTCGTTGCATCGTTGTGTTCCATGCATCTCTCCTCGCATCTCTTCCATGCATCTCGATCTTCAACATGCGGGGCAGATATCACAGTTTGGCAGGAATTATCTACGTCGATCCGATATCGGATCAAATAAAACTTTTGGCATACTTTTGCAAATGTTTTATTTTCCTGCAGCTCCTCGAGTATTTTAGGTATACTGTGCTGTTCGGTGGAACCAAGTGATCTACCTTTCAACTCAATAGTTTATAATTCTGGAATTCTCTCATTCATTACTATCCTTCTTGGTAGTCACTGATAATTTTCTCCACCAGAGAAGTAATTCTTCCAAAACAATTGACAGGTTGGCTAATCTCATGGCAAGCGAAGCTTACACATTCGATTATCGACTGCCTGAAAATCCAGTACAGCATTTTTTACCTGTGGCCCAATTAGAGACCCAACTCCAAGATTTCCGAGGTCATCTCCACTGTGGGACACATGGTCTTCACTTTTAGGCAATCGAGTTTACATCTTGCATGTGATAATGCCTCTAAACGTTTGAGCTTTTTTTAAAGAAAGCTTTATTCATTCTTCAAAAGCGCTTATACGAACGTAAAATTTTGGCGTGAGACACTACATCACCGTTTTAAATCTTATGTAACTATTTTTATCGATCAATTGTGCGACTTACTTCCACCATCCAATATAGTTTCAGTCAGTGTCAGAGCCATGTCTTCTATTCCGCTTCTAGTGATGGAGCTTATTCTTTCCCTACCTCAGATACAATCCATCATTTTAGGTTTACCTTGTTCGGCTGCCTTCCGCTTGAGGAGTACTAGGGCGTGGAATGCATTATCTACTTCAGACCATAAATCGATTCTTATTGAATTAAAACGAGCTACGCCAGAAATTGCCAAGGTTATTGATCGGCGTTTGCCTGTTTTTAATTTCTACAAATTTTTTGAGGTGGTTATCAATATAGAGATTTGCTCAATAAGATATCCGAACAGTGAACTGGTTTTGGCTACTTCTATCCATCGCATGATTTAAGAATCTCTGGCAGTTTGAAATCCTACTGTACTACTTAGGTATCAAGCGGGATTAATTGCGGTTACTCATTGCGTGATTTCAGCTATGAATCAGTCTGTTTGGCTAAAACTAGTTCACGTTTATTTTTTGTAGGCCCTGAACCAGCTGGTCTTTTACCTACTTACATAATGAAAAAAACATTTAAAATCGTTGCTTTATCGAAACTAAAGCTGATGGTGTTATCCACCTCTATATACTAGTCGTATGGCGCAATACTTTGTAAGAGGGCTTAACCCGAAGCTGACAAATTTTTCAGTAACAAAAACCAGGTGGGGCTGTGAGTGTTGTTGTCTTCGGTTTCACATGTAAAATCCCAATTCTGCTACAATCATGATTTCTCAATTTTGACGATGAGCCTGAGTACGTTCCACATGGTTGATATGTTGCCCGAACATAAAACCTTTATTTAATGGACAACTGGCACAAAGGTAAAAGCTTGTAAGGCAAGTAAAGGGTTTTTCAATAAGAGCACTTCAACTTTTTTTTGATTTCTTTTGCATGACCACCGCGTGCACGTTTTACGAAGTCCAATCTTTGAACCCAATTTTCGACCTCTCTTTCGCATAAATCGGCCGAAATTCCAGCAATTTCACGTTCAATATTGGCTCTGAGCTCTTGCAACGTCGCCGGCTTATTGGCATAGACCAATGACTTCACATAACCCCAAGGAAAATAATCTAGAGGTGTAAAATCACACGAGCGCGGCGGCCACTGGACGAGCCCATTTCGCGAAATAACACGCTCATCGAACTTAGTCTTCAATAACGCGATTGTATCGTGTGCCGTGTGGCATGTGGCCCCGTCCTGTTGAAACCACATGTCGTCCAAGTCCATTCCATTCAATTGCGGCCAAAAAAAATCGTTTATCATACCGCGGTATCGATTTCCATTAACAGTAACGTGGCGATCGTTATCGTCGATGAAAAAATATGGCCCAATGACGCCGCCGGCATGTAATCCGCACCAAACAGTGACTTTTTCGGGATGCAACGGTGCCTCGTGAATCACGTGTGGGTTGTTTCCTGCCCAGTAACGCATATTTTGCTTGTTGACAAATCCATTTAGCCAAAAGTGAGCCTCATCGCTGAATATGATTTTTCGGTGAAAATCTGCATCATTTTCGATTTGCTCTTGAGCCCAATTCACGAATCGGCGTTGCTTCAAATGGTCAAACGGCTTTAGTTGTTGTGTCAGCTTGATCTTATACGGATGTAGGCCAAGATCTTTACGTACAATTCGCCACAATGATGTCACAGAAAGGCCCAATTATTGCGAACGTCGTGTCTGCGAACAACACTTCTAGCACTTCTAGTCTCGTTTTAGAATTCTTTGCACACCACCCTCTGATCCACTCATTACAGCAGCACCATCATACGTTTGGGCAATTAACTTGTCTTTTAATACGTATATTTTAATCGCACTGCTGATCACTTCAGCCAAACCTTTCGCCGACATATCGTGAATATCAAAAAATCCCAGAAACCGCTCGACTGGGGCATTATTTTTAATATATCTTAAAATTATTACTAGTTGTGATTTGTAGGAAACATCAGTGGTTTCGTCGGCCTGTATAGCTACAAAATTTGTCTCGGCAATTTCGTTTTTAATTATTTCTAGATAAACGTTATTTATACAATTTAGAAGTTCAACACACGTTTTTATTAGCTCGCTTTGGTAGCAGTTTGTCTGTCTGTTTGTCTGTTCGGTGCAAATCTTGCAACTCGATTTTCGACCACTTCTTGACAAGCTATCGGGCTGAAACTTTGAGAGTAGCTAAGAACCCGATGACAATGCAATCTAAGACCGTTTCTAGCACTTTAGAGCTACTACGAGTCGCCATTACTGACAAATCAATTTTCAGGTGAAGAAATTTCCGAAACACTCGACTACTACGATTTCAAGATTTTGTAACGGAATTTCAGAGAGAACATGTTGAGGCGGAATACTGGTCGGATTCGCCGCCCTCTGACACAAACTGTACACGAAACTGAATAAACGATCCCGAACTGTACGATCTGGTGAAGCGCAATCAGACACACAGGCACACGCACACATGCTACAAGAACAGCGACGCTGGACTTTGCCGCTTCGCATTCCCTCGACAAGCGTGCCAGAAGACTCGCATCATATCGCCATCTTCCAACGAGTTCATTCGAAGTGGCGGACGAATATGCATGCTGGAGCGAAAGAGTAGCGACAAGTGGATCAATAACTACTGCCAAACGATTCTCGAGATATGGGACGGAAATATGGACATTCAGCCATGTGGGTCGAATGAGGGAATCGCCCACTACATTGCGAAATATATCTCAAAGTTCGAGCCGACGAACCTGAATGATAGCGTCGCAAGGGCAGTACGTGAGATCATGCGAGAGCCGACCGATACCTCACGAAAGCTGTTCAAGGCAATGATGCTAATTATGAAGGAACGGCAAATATCAGCGTCCGAATGTGCGTTCCGTCTCTGTCACCTGCAACTCAGGGAAAGCTCGCGAAAATGTGTCTTTCTCAACACGCGAAAGCCCGATCAGCGCTATCACGTGCTCAAATTCGATGGCGATCAAGCAGCAGGATTCTGCATGAACATGATTGAACGCTACGGGTATCGCCCACGCACGCACAAGGACTTTGACTTTGAGAACATGACACTTCTCGAGTTCGCAATGAAGTTCGAGCCGCACTATGCGAAGAAGAGCAACGAAATTGACGAAAATATCGATGAAGATGCATACGATGCAGACGACGAGGGCCAATGCATGATTGACTCTCGCTCAAGGCAGCTGAAAAACAATGAAGACGAGCCTTTCGGCGGTCTCAACATCATCGTCTTCGGAGACTTGATGCAACTCCCGCCAGTTAAACCGGGACACCAGTCTACAAGCAGGCAGCTTGCTTCCAACCCGCCACTCATCTCTGGCGTCTGCTCACACTGGTAGAACTGACTGAAAACATGCGACAAAAGGAAGACGACACATTCGCGAACTTGCTTAATGCACTGCGTGAAGGCAAAATGAACAGGGAATTATTCAACACGATTCTGTCGAAGCAATGGACCGATGAAGTGGGAGATTTCGCGATCGACAAGGCCATTCGAATCTACCCCACTCGTGCACTTGTCGCAGAACATAATGCCAGAGTTCTTGCCGAATACCGGCTCAATCGAGGTGTGCACATCTACAAGATCAAAGCACAGGACACAGTTGTTGACACCACTCGAAACATGGAAAATGTTCAAATCGAGAACATCGTGCCAGAAGACGAAAGTCTTCGCATCGAAAGTCTAGACTGTGCCAAACTCACCGGAATGAAGCCCTGCAACGAGGAAGCTAACGAAGAAATGAAACGATTGCGAGGACTCCAGCCGCGTAGTAATTAAATATCTAATACTAATGACCCTCTTCTTCTTCTCTATCTCGTTGCAGGCCTGCAGGTTGGTGCGGAAAGTATCTGATCTCATCGCAACTGACTTGCTCTTGCATCGGGACATGACAGCCTGAATCTCTGCTTTGTCACGATGTCAAGAGTAAGCTTTTAAACGAAAAATTCAAGTAGACACGACCTTCAGTTTTGTAATTTACGAGCTTACTTTTCGCATTTCTCCCCTATCATTGTCACATAGAAATTTCTACCAGTTTTTTACTGCCGGGATCTGCCAGGCTTTTCCTGGTAAAGAAAATAAAAGACCCAGCATTTGAATTTCGACAATGATAAAACAAACTTTGTGTTCTTATTCGGCTTTAAAAACTCTTTTGTTTCAGGAAATTAAATCGAAAAGTTGCAAGATTTACTGACAACAACATACAGACAAAAACTAAAAAGGAGTAAATAATATTATTTAGATAAAAAAAATCTAAATCAACACATTTTTATATGACCTAAAAAGAGGAAAATAATTTCTCTCTCATCCCACAGACTCATTAAATTGAAGTCTAAAAACGTTGTGCGCGTCATCTTTTCCTCTCGATTACTCTCTAACTGTCCTCTCTATGTCTCTTCTTCTCAGATTTATCGTTTATCGCTCTGTCTCTTTTCAAGCACACTTCTTTGTTTCGTTAACTGATTAATTATTTTGATCACATGAGATATTGTTGTTGATGAAGGGTGATTCTGAAATTAATTCACTTTAGAGCCGAGATAAATTCTATGTTCTTGATGAAACGAATTATGTGCTTCGATAAACTCGGTGCCATCTTTCTCTTTCACTACACTTCTTCTACCCAATATGCTTTTATTCTGATGAGATTTTGTATGAATCAATGTAATTCTCAGGGCTTTACATTGTAATTGTATTTGGATGACGCGCACCACGTTTTTAGACTTCAATTTAATGAGTCTGTGGGATGAGAGAGAAATTATTTTAAGATTGCACTTGCAGTTGCACGACACTTACATTTTCAAATTTCGTTCTAAATGGCACTTACACCAAAAACAGTTATACATAATCGCAATATTTTCGTTATACATCTATCCTATCTCTATTTCGATTTTTTCGATAAACATCTATCTTATCTCCTATACCTATCTCTATATTCATTTGAAAACCAGCAACAATGCACAACATTTGTTATATTATATACAGGTTTTGACATCAAATTATATATCAAACAAAATCTCAAAATGCATTAATATATCAATACATATGCATATTAATTATGAGAAAGAGAAAATGAAAAAAAAACAAAAAAAATAAATAATATAATACATAGGTATATAACGGTACAATATTATAATAGAAATTAAAAATTTGGACTGAAGGGGAAATAGTCCGAAGCGGTGTCATATGCAAAATGAAACATACACACGCAAACGATTTTTAAAGTCGTATTGTACATCAGTATATCTATATATACATGGTCAAAATTTGTTAAGCCCGGCTATGTAGAAAATAATATTGAGAGTAAATATTTATTCGTGCATACTCAATCGTCACATTAAATTCTCTGGTCTTAAGTTAAATCGAATGAATAGATATACTCCTCTCTTATGAAGTTATTTTCGTTTTTACTTCGTTTTTTTTTTTTAATTGTTATATTCTCATTTAAAATTTTGGATATATTGTCATTGGTATTTTGCGATTAGAAGGCATTATTGTTTTTTATTCTGTTAAATTATTTTTTTTATTCTAATTTTATTCTGTTTTCTATTCTGTTAAATAATTTTTTTTATTCTAATTTTATTCTGTTTTTTATTCTGTTATATATTTGTGCAATGGAAGGTAAATATAAATTTATTGAAAGTAATTAACCATAGATCAAATTTGTTTGATAACAGATTTATTATGGTTTATTGCTTAAATAATTTATGTAAATTTAATAAAACAAAACTTGTTTTTTAGCGCCAGATGATACAAATTTGGTTGCGTCAGTAAAAACCAATTATGCAACAATATTGGAAACATGTGAAAAGACATTAAAATGTCAAAAAAATTCCAGATTCTTCTTGCGACGCGTCTGTTTCTACCCCTTGAAAGGAACAAAGGAATGCACCGAGACGATCTATGTTAAAGATGCAAGTGATATTTATTTCGTCTACTCAAAACAAAAGTCTTGCGTCACTTACAAGTTAAAGTGTGGAAAAATCGTTTCTTTGAAGTTGCCTTATATATCCAGAATAAATAGGAATAGAATTTTATATCTGTACGACAAATGCAGGAACTTCAAAGTAATAAATAAGACTCAGCTAAAAAACATTTTAGATCAAAAAATCAGAGAAGTAAGTATAAACGGATATATATGGTACAAACGAATGTTAGTTGCTTGTCTTAAATACAGATTAAATAAGTTGTAGTTAACCATTTTATTTGCGACTATCAATGTTTTTTTTCTGGTAAATATTGTTGATGGTTGTGGCAAGTGCGGTTCAAAAACCTAAGTGACAAACGATTCAAATTTCGTGCAATATTTACTTCAAAGTTCTTTTGGTTGTTGGAATTGAAAATTTATATCCATGATCTTCTAAACTTTACGATAAAAGAATGTTGTTCATGATAATTATAATTCCATATCAATAAAAACATTTAAGTTAATTCAAACGTTTGCCAACTAATTATTTTTCTCAGTATATATATATATATATATATATATATATATATATATATATATATATATATATATATATATATATATATATATATATATGTATATATATATATATATATATATATATATATATATATATATATATATATATATATATATATATATATACCAAAAATAAACATGCAACCGGATGACATAAAAACACGATTGTGTGTAAAAACATTCGTTCGGCTGACCACCTACAATGTGCACCAATCGTTAAAAACTGGTTCGCAAAGTCTCAGTTGAGACGCGGTAATGGCCGCTAAGCCGTACATTATTATAACTATATAATAGATTTATTTTTAAATATTTACAAACAGTTTCAACCAGAATCCAGCAACCCGCAGTCGGCGGAACATAAACAAAATGTTTCGATTTATTATGCATCGCGCGTTCTACTTGGTGAAGCACTAGCTGAAGCTGTCTTGCAAAACGTGATAATTTTTATTGGAAAAAACTGCTTAAGGTACGAAGATCTCTTAAATACCACAAAGCTTAAAAAATTTTACGGCTTTTGCCGTATCATTGGCTGATGAAAAATATTTTTATGGCAAGCACACAATCAAGAGACAAAAAACACTGTATAAAATAAAAAAAAAAAATTAAATTATCGGAAAAAGAAATAAAAGAAAAATTTAATTAATAATAAATAAATAATAATAAATAAATAGCTCTTGTATGAATTTCCCACCGTAAAAAAAAACTTTTTGTCTACCTTTTTGGAACTTCGCTATAAAAACGGAAGATTTAAAGCCACTTAACCATAAGCCTTCTATACTAAACCAGCAGTCACTTTACATAGGTCGATTTTCTAGACTTATTGGTTAAATTTAAAACTCCAGTAGCTCTGTTTTTATTGATGCTTCAGATATCAAGAGTTACGTTTCCAAATATTTTATTAACTGTATGGTGACCTCCTGAACTTCCACATGTAGCTCCTTCAGTACTTTAGGTACTGACATCGTGCTCATAAAATAAACCAAATTATTGTGAAATAATTCTTTATCTTGGTTGGCTGACACTAGTTTCGGTGGATGAACACAGACAATTGATAGGTTGGTTAATCTTTCGTGCAAGTGAAGCTTACACATTCGTTTATCCACTGCTTCGAAGTTCAACACAGTTTTTTTTTTAACTGTGACTCAAAAATAAATCTTATTTCCGAGGTCATCTTCACTGTTTAGTAATTTATAGCTTTGGGACACATGGCCTCCACGTTTATGCAATCGCCGTCAAACGTGGCAGGTTTTCGAAGTATACGATTTTTTTTTGTTAGTTGACATTTTTAACATTTTAGGTTTAGTCACCTCCTACGACAAGCTCTTGATATAGTGTATACCCTGTGGTGATATTCTATAGCTCTTATGTTTCGTTCGAAATATTACAGGGCTTGGTTACTATTACATAGATGTTTTCATCTTCAAAAAGAATTTGCATTTTCAAAGACAATTTGTGTACTGAAGGTTATTTTATCTCTTTACCAGACAATGGGATAGCTTTAGTTACTAAACTACTAGTGGGATAGTTCACCTGTCACTACTAGCTAAGTCACATGTTGGTCGGTTAGTTTGTTTTAGATGGGTTTGTTGAAAATATATTAAAAACGTATAAAGATTGATTGTTAATCCAGCAATCTTAAGTTGGGTTTCTTACCCTAGGTCTTACTTCGGATACGTATCTACCAGGGCTTGTCCAATACCAATTATAAATTACAAATTTGAAACACACACTTCAATTATACTTTATTTGACCTTTAGCCACTGTTTATAGAAACCAACTATGTTGCAAAATATGCGCTACACAATTTACCCTACGTCAGTAGATTAGTTTATAGATACAATACATTAATTTATTTGAACTTTGTGCTAAATTTATTCAGAATTTCACAATCAAACTATAAGTATTACAAAGAACGTAACTATATACGTTTCATGCTAGTATCGCAAGTTGTTAATTGACCCGTCATTCACTATATCTATATATGGCGTTTTGTGTAATATATGTACGATTATGTTGTTTATGAGGGTTGTATGACAAATACGTGGCCTTTATTGTATAGGCATCTTTTTTATTAGAAGCATCTTGGACCTCTACCCATTGAAGCCTGTATGAATGGGATACGAAACTATATACAGTGAAATTCCAATTTAAGCTCATATTGAAAGCTTCTGAGGAGTGCCAGAATACATAAAGTCTTACTTCAGTTGAAGTCATACCGATGATGGCATACATAACAACACGTAACGTTCACCTTATATTATACGAATATAAAACTATAAATTGAAAGGTCAACGATAAATTTCACGAATATACAAAAACGTTCGCCATAACTAAATTTGTTTAGAATAACAACTAACCAGATTACGTTTATATTTTAATATTTTGTGTTTGTTTATATCATCGTAAATTTCAATGAATTATTATATGTTTACAATAATTTTAATTTATTTTAGTTTATCATATACTCATATATGTATATATAGTTTTTGCCTGCTTTTAACCATCAACAAAACAACACATATCCATATACACAAACGTTGAATATTGATGGAGTTCGATGGAATTATTATAACAATGTATCGTTGTTACCTATTTACGCCCCAAACTAAAAAAAAAATAATTTATTTGATTTGAAACTTAGTCTAAATTCCAAAACGTACACGCAATGGGAAAGTATATCGGTTCGATATCACACCTAGTCAAGAGTCGATCAATTCTCGATTAATTTATTTTTAAGATTTCGACTAAGTCGCATATTTTTTTTTGAGTAATCAAACACCGCTATCAGTTTAATGATTAAACTTAAATATATTATTTATAACTGTTCGTATTTTAAAATTTTCGTTTTTTAATTAATTCTATTCCACAAAATTCACTGATAAAAATCCATATTTAAATTATTTTTTTTAATTTAATCGAAACAGAATAAAAATATATAAAACTTAACTCCCACTTGAATAGAAAAATATATTCGCCAACTAATGAAATAATAATAATCTCAATAATTTATTTACTTTTTTATTTGTTTCTTTTAATTTTTGAAATCTGATCTATAAAATTAATTAAATTACGAAGAAATTAAAAAGTAAATCCACTGAAATAGATCCAACTTATTTTTTTGTATTTTACTTTTTGCGATTAATAATCAAACTCGAATGTTTATATACTCTCTCTCTAATCGTATATAATGAATTATAATTAATCGATTTCATTTCCAAATTTTAATTAAAATTTATCATTTCGTTGATTCGAATTTTATTTTTTTTATGCAATATTTATATACACACAGACATTTAATAGCAAAAAAATGTATATCAACATGGTTGATTGTACATAAAGATATATATGTATGTTCTACAAAAACTATATCATTAATTAAAAATTAACTTGTATAAATTAAGCTTTTATTGGTGTTGCTGTTGTTAGTCAAAATAGGGTGATGGCTAACAAGTTGAAAGTTTATTAAAATCTACGAAATTGATTATTGATGAAAGTTCTGTAGATAGTCGTATTATTTTATATTTGAAAACACTGATAAGAGGATAAATATTACTAAGCACCATCAAAGCTCAGGTAATAATATAGTAAAATAAGTATACATTTGAGCACAATGATTATTTCTAGAATGTAAGAGTCTTTAATTTTGTCACTACTAACTAAAATATGAAGCTTTTATTTGACGAGTGTGCTTTTTCCAAATAAGTTTATAATTTTATTAAATAAAGCTTGTAAGCCACTTGGGTAGTTTTAAAATATATTTAAGCTTTGATTTTCACTGATTGAAAGATTGAGCTTTTATGTCTAGTTAAATTAAAATTTGTAAATTACAATTGAAGATCATTTAAAATTTTAAACTGTAACAAAAAAAAGCTTTCATTTCAAGTTTTTTATTCACTTAAAGGTGCTTATTTGTTACACACAACATATTTGTTAAATCTTGAATTCGAGTATTTCAGTTTATAACAAATGTTGAACTTAAAATCGTAGCTTTTATAGCTGAGCTTTTATTTTCATATTACGTTTTTTTTAATGTCTCTACAAGTTTGAAAACAAGTTTAGTTTATTTTATATGCCATAGAAGTTATAATTATATTTGAGCTTTTTAAATTAAAGCTCTTGTCGTTGATAATTCGAAAATAAAGGTCTTGAGTGTAAACTTTTTTAAATATGTTTTGGTTAATTGATGTAGCTTTTATTAAACAAGCTAAGTTATAAAGGTTTGGCTAATACTCTTTACATTAAAAGCATTAAATTTTTCTTTTTAAAATAATACTAAGTTTTTATTACATAATTGACCCAGTTTTTATCATCAATTTAAGAAAAGCTTTTATTTCAATTTTGGGAGTTGAAATTGATCTTTTTAAGTACAAGTTGTTTTATATTGTTTTTTAAACTAATTTATAAAATGAATGAATTATTTAATCTCTAAGCTTTCATTTAATTTGCAACGTTGGATTCGAAATGAAGCTTTTATTCTTATTTAAAATTAACTAAGGGAATATTCAAAAATTTTCTTTTAAATATTCCTGATGTAAAGCTTTCTAAGAGTTTAAAAAACGAAGAGCATTTACAAAATAATATTTTAATTTTTATAATTGCTGGTTGTTTTACTAAAAGTTTACTTGATAAACGTTTTATTAAAAACTTACAATATTGATACAAGATAAAATACTTGTGAACCATATTAAAGCTCAAAGGTAATAAAATTATTGTAAAATTATTATTCGATAAAGCACAGCGAATCTTAAACAAAAGTAACAATCAAAATTTAAGCGGTTAAATCTTATAAAGTATTGTTTATGATACTAAAAATATTAAGCTTTAACCTCTAAAGTGGGCTTGTGAAATAAATATATGGACTTTAATAAAATAAAGCTTTTTTACTTGTATATTTTACAGTTTAATTAATAAATTAGAACAAATGATTATTTTAATTATTAAACTCTGCCAAGTTAAGCTTTTAATTCAAGATGGGTTGGTTACGTACTTAAATGAAATTATAAATTACATGTAACACATTTTTAAATCTATAATTTGCGTATTATGCATTATATTTATAACTTAGCTTTTATTTTTATATCAAGTGTTTTTTAAAACATCATTGCAACAATTTAATTTATTTCAAATCATAAAGGCTTGAATGACAAGTGTACTTTTTTAAGTAAAGCTCTTACTTGTCAAAACAAAAAGATGTTTATCTATGTCACATTATTACACATAAGAAGATAACTTTGGGTGCTTGTGTAACTATGGTTTTCTAAGGATGGTTTTATTAAATTACACGGGTTAAAATAATTTGGTTTATTATTAAAATCATAAAAGCTTTTTATTTAAAATAATACTTTGTTTTTAATTCAAAACTTACTTCATTTTTATCATCAATTCAAGAAAAGTTTTTTTTTCCGAGTTTATAATGATAAATTGGTATTTAAATTGTTTTATAAAGTTTGTAAAATTAAAATAATTAATCTAAGCTTTGATTTTATATGACGAATTTTTACTCTCAATTTAAAAAAACGTAAGAGATATTATTAAAATACCTTTAAAATTTTCTAGATGTCATGTTTCTCATGGGCTTGAGAAACGACGAGCTTTTCTGAAAAAAGTGTTTATTTTTAGTTATTTCTTTTGTAAAGTGAAAGTTAATTAATAACTACAAAATTGATAACTGATGAAAGTTTAGCTGATAAAATGGTATTATAAACTTAAAATATTATTAAGCACTATTAAAAGCATATCTGGTAATAATAATTTGGAAAACTTAGTATTTAGAAATGTACGAATAATAACATAAGCTTTTACGTTTTATCAACTGTTATTTTTATTACATATAATATTTTAGTTTTAGATTGAGCTTTTTTCAAATAATTTTATTTAAATTACTTAATTTGAGCATTTTCATTAAAAAGTTGAAGCTTTTTTTAAAACGATCGAATTAAGCTTTGATTTTATTTTTTTAAAAGTTTTAGCTTTTGCATTTACTACAATTTTAATTTTAAATCAAATTGCAAGATCATACATAATTTGTACTATTTTTTATTATTAAAAGCTTTAAGCTTCCATTTCTGTGTGGTTTATAATTAATCTTGTTCAGGTTATTTAATCGTATGACATATTTTTTAACTTAAGTTTGCTTAATTAATTTGATGTAAAATAAATGTAACTTTAGTTAGCTTTATACATAAGAAAGCTCATCATTATAACAAAACTTTTGTTGCTATATTTAGTTTGGTTTCAAACTTATCTTCAACACTTTTGGAATCAAATTTAATTTTATTAATATTTTATAATGGTTTTAATTCTAATCGAGCTTTCTCAGTTATATGAATAAATTTTTTTCTATGGTTTCATTATTTAAATCAAAGACGAATATGTTTTTTATTAAGTTGTATTAAAGTTAATTAAAAATTTAACACTTCCCACGTAAGAATTGACATTTCATTAAGATTATACAAAATAAGGCTTTAACAAAAATTAGACTTAAATTTGAAAAGAAAGTTTTCTAAAACAAGCTTTTCAAATGTTTAGGGCTCTGATTCTTACTTAAGTTTAAAAATTATAGGTAAGATTTTGGGTTAATCTCATTTAGTTTTAAGTACGAGCTTTATATTTTTTTTATTAAAGTTGATAAGAACCATCCTCAAACGAAACATTTTGTATTAAGAATTAATTTTAATATTTGAAGATTAATTACTTGACTAAGCTTTTCATATAAAAATAAAGCTTTTATTTGTAATAAAGTTTGCAGTCGTTAAACATACATCCAGTAACTTAAACACTCTTGATGTATGTATAAAAAGCTCTACATCTATATTTTATCAATCATTCAGTAAATGTGAGATAGAATTAAATTTTTTAATTATACTGAAGTGAAAGAATGAATGACCAGATCTTTATAGGAGATTAACTTTTATGGGTGCATTAAACTTTAAATGCCATTTTATTGCAAAAAACCATTTCCAATTATGAGATTTGTCATGATAATTTAATTAAATCCCATATTCGTAGTTTTCGGTAAACCTGTATAATTAATCGATTGCTATCAGTTGTTTGCAAATGAGGCAAAATAGCAAAAAACTAAATTTATAGCAAATTTCATAATTAATCAGCAACAACCGGGAGATACGCTGCGGTCCATTTTAGTCCAATAACATGTATGTTTACTAGTTTTTGCGTGCATAATCAACTGTGTACGGTAATTGTACGCGATACAATGTAGATTTATAAATTGTTCCCTCGAGACGACGATGTGTGCAACAATATGGTTTTTCTCATTTATCCCATTAAGACGGAAAAATATAATTTTTTGTTTTGTGTTCAATTACACGAAACCTCATTTACTACAATAATTTTTATTTCTGTTTACTTCAATCAAGATAAGTCAGAAAAATGTACACAAATACACAAAAAAAATAAAATAATAATAGTAATAATAGTAATAAAGATAATAATAATGATATATTTAAGTAGAAACTATAAATAAATCACTTTAACAAAAAAATGAAACAAAAGCAAACACTTTTCGAGAAGATGAAAAAGAAAAATTTGTGTATGACAAAGTTATATGAGGTACGGATGGTACAGCATTCAAGATGCTTTATATATATTATATGCTATTAATCAACATTATAATTTATGAATTGGTTTAATCATTATTTAGTGTCATGGTTTATAATGTGCGTATCTGTTTAAAATGTGAAAATCGTTTTGGAAATTATCTAAAATATTGGGAGCCCTAGTCTAAGAATGACGCAACCTTTATATATACGCCACACATGACAGCATACATAAATATTATTATGACCTTTCAATGACCAATAAAAATTTATATTTCGATAAATAAAAACCATTGATTGAAGTAAATACGTTTACGTATCTCAAACGAGATAGGCCGCCTATATGCCGACTGAGAGATTAGACTATTCAAAAACTAAATTATCTATAAACACCGGCAAACAATGTGGTTATTATATACACAATTGAATTTTGGTCGGTTTATCGCTTGTATATATTTCTACTATTTACAATCTCCCTCTCGTTCATATACATATATTTACTATATACACATGATGATAACAATGAAATCATTTATCAAGAATTCGAATGTTGTTTATATAAATATTCATATTTAAACAACAAAACATCTATTAATTAAATAAATTATTCAAGTTGTTTTATAAAATGTGCTTTTGTCCTCGTTAACAGCAAAGCTTTTTATGTTAACCGAAACACACTTTTCTATAGTTTCAGAAATTGTTCTAGAATTGATGAGACGCCCAATAAACCAAAAATTGGAATTCATCGATACACTTCAATGAGGCTCGCTGGGAATAAGGTAGGCGACATTTTTATTAGACCGAAAATAATAACACCCTACATAAAAAAATCCAGAGGCGTCAAATCACAGCTCTTTGCTGGTCAATTCACGTCACATTTCCGATGCAAATTGATGTTATCGACCGATTGTACAAATTTCGGCCAACGTTGAATTGTCGAGTAGATAGCACGTATCACGCACCTTAAGCAAAAGCTTCTGGATACCGGTTATTATGACACCCTATATATACATAATTAAAATTATAATTAAAGCATGTCCCGGGACAAATTAATTTTAACCTCCTGTATACCAACCTATAAACCGATTGCACAGCTCAAATAAATTTTTAATCAATTTTACATATTCATATAAAAAAAATTGGTATGTTTCCGTTCCGCTACTAATGGCCGTGCACACACACACCCATATAGACATTAATTCTTTAAATATTAATTAATGATAATAGCTTTTCCATTTCCGATACAATATTGTTATTGTTATCATTTCTTATTCGTTTCATGTTTTTCCTACTGCTTTTGTAACAATATTTCTTGCTGTACAATAATAATTCTAATTATATAATCGATAATATTTATTTATGTAGGGTATGCTTATTAATATCATGTACAAGCATACAATAATTATTATAGACATACATATATAAAACATCCGGCAGCAGTTCTTTATATGTTACATCTACATAATATTATGTTATAACATGTTATAAACTGGTCATAATTTAATAATCTATGCGACCATGTATATGTGAAATTGTGTGACAGAAGAAATGAATACAGTCGAACCTGCAGCTTGTACAATCTCAATTTATTTTATTAGATAATGCATTTTCATGGTATGAATCGAAATATTTTTCTTAATAACCAAAAGTTGATAGAATTTGAAGTGGAAGGTATAACTCATCGTTGGCATCAAAAGCGGTTAGTACTATGAGTAAACATGACGGTATGCAACGTGCAGGTGGTTTATATCAATGGTTATTTTATTCGGCTGGCAACAATTCTTGGTATATAAAAAAAGTATTATAAGGTTAAACATCCAAAGAATGACATATTTCTTGTTTTTTTCACGGCATTCGAAAAGTGAGCTTTTTTGTAAGTCATACTTATTTAATGAATGCCACTCCGCTGTGCTTGTTCTAGGTTGGAATAGATTTGTATTATTTACTCTATATTACTTTTATATAACAGCATATAACATACATGACCGTTTGGAAATTTGTTGCAGCTTTCTTCTCGTTACGCAAGACGTTCGATACTTGACGGTAATGTAAGCATATTGTTTGCTACTAGTTGACCAATAACAATATTTGGGATATTTGAAATATTGTCAAGATTCGGTGTTTCATTGTCCCCACATCGTCTGTTACTCCAAGTTTATTTGTCTCGGAACAAGTATATTGACTGTTATTAAGCTACAGACTTTTTGGAATTTTTCAAGTTCCTCAGGACAGTTCATATGCTGATTTCATTTACTTCAGGGCCAATTTTCGAGTTTCACCCGTTTACTGATGTTTGGTCCTCTAAGAGATCTTTACTCCCTGAAGATGTCTTAAGCTTCTTTGAGTTGCGCCATCAGTACCTTACTTAAAAGCTTTAATATGCTGATGACCAGTGTGTTTCTACTCTTCAAAAATACTACAATCAGCTCCATGAGTCAGCCTAGTCGTAGGATAGATATCGAAACTCAATTAATGAAAATCTTAGTCCGTATTGAAGTGTGATAGACGCTTCCTGAAAGTGATCTATGATTGTTCCAAAACCGGATCTAATGATTTAAATATATGCTGCGAACCAATCAATCCCTTTAGCTTTGAAATCACTGGATGTCTTTCTTTCGCGTCTGTTGGAACGTTATCTGGGACGATTGGGAAATATTAGTACCAGTATTGGATGAACTCGAACTACTTCATTTTTTAGAGTCAAATATCGAATGACCGATCGCTGTAAGTCTGATCGCGGCTTCCATACTTGGTTTTCAATGAGCATTTTGATAATTTGTTAGTTTTTATGGGTCAACAAGAGAATTCACTGCAATCTCAATGTCTGTTAGGAGGCATAACGTATGCAAATTCTGTGAATAATGATGTACAGTTTTTTTACTAATACCACGTCAGGAATTACTAGTTAATTTATCTTCTTCCGCGGATGTGCTCTGAAATTCATCCATTCTAATTCCGGAATAACACTCCAGAATTACTTTCTTTTCCTCAATATGCTGTTCAATTAGAGATTTCGTTCTCACTGCGACTAAAGTATCCCCATGGTGTAACATCAGTAGTCTAGACCAAGTGAAATATGCTAGTTATTATTTGTATCTCAGCTCTGTTAAACTCGAGCAGTTGCAACATTATACCTCCCGAGCTAGACTCATAGGATATACATCATCATTGAAGTGACTAAGAGGTGGGAAAATAAAGACATGTGTCAGGTATGAGAGAATTTCGAAAAGTTATTTTATGGTAACAGATACACATTGATCATAACCATTTTAGATAAAAGTAAATAAAAAAAATGTAGCTATGAGCTTTGGCTGTTTAATTTATTTCATGCACCAAAACAATTTAGACAATTGAACCAGAATATGCAGCACCTAAAATTAAAGTAAATTGTGTAGGAAGTGGCAGAATTCGTGGCAAGTAATGGTGATCTGTTTGAAGCCTCAAATTTACAACAAAGTTGTTCAGAAAACTTTCTTTAATTATTTAATGTATCAGATGAAGTAATCCGTTGGCTTAAGATTCTTGGCAACAAAGTAGAATGTTGAGATTCATGATCTAATAAAACTACTTGCTCATGAACAACTGAAATTTTTTGCCTACTTTCGATAAATATTTAAGTTTTCTGAACAAGAGAAGTGATGCTTTGGGAAGTTTAAGCTTTATCTAGAAAATCAACTCCTTCTTAACAGGTGACTTCTTAACTTTCGAATATAATTCAGGAAGAAGTATCTGAATTTGAAAGTTCGCGACAGAAAAGCAATAGTAGCGGAAAAGGTAAATTATCTTTACTCTTAAGGACCTGCTCATTAATCAACAGAATACATCACGTGACAACATACTATACGTTCAGTTGTTGAAATTTCAAAAGTGAAAGTGAATGGAATCTAAGGTGAAGAAGTAACTATTATGAATTCAGTATTGGTTCAAAATCTGCGAAGAACAACACTATCAAAAGCAAACTAGTCAACTCAAGTGTATATATCAAAACTGTCACATCCTTTTTAAGATTTAAAATCACCATTTACAGTGACATAGTGAAATGTAAGCATATTTGAAGTAAATTAAGGATCCTTTTCACATAGTTAGGAAAGATGGTTTCATACTCAAAACTCTTCCCCGGGTTTATCTTCCTATACAATATCGAGTCTAAAAATAAACATTGGTGCCAGGATTTGCTGCTAGCTAATCCTAATTTTGACAAGCTAGAACCTATATAGATATATGTTTTGACAGGGATATACAAATATTTTACTATCTTTCACTATTTTTCATAAAACTATATATATTTTGGATTGGATAGTGTCTGGTCAACCAACTGGAATGCAAACTGATAACACATCCTGTTATACACATTTAAGTATGGATATTGAACGCTACTCTATCTAGATTTTGGAAGATAGAAGAGTACCCGTTGCGCAGCAAGCTTCCGTTATGGAAAAATCCAAAGGTCACTATACCAAATTAGGTCGCAATAACTATTGGATCACAAACGTTCAACTGTACGTATTCATTTAATTCCAAACGACACAAGGTTCCGAGAATTTACATACTGTATTTGTATAGTTGATGAAATTTCAGAAGTGAAAGTGAATGGAAAATATGGTGAAGAAGTAACTACCACGAATGCTGGGTTAATACTTAATCCGAGAGGAACGAGACAATCGCAAGCAATATTGCCTACTGCAAGTGTTTAGAACACTTTAAGGATTAATTTGAAATATATCAAAACTTACACACCCTCTTATAGATTCAAAAACACCATTTCCAGCGACAGAAATCAAATATAAGCATATAAGGGTTTGCAACATAGTAAGGAAAGGTGGTTTGAAGTATACTCTTCATGCACAACGCTCTTCCCTCGAGTCTGCCATCCTACAATAACGAGTAGAAGGGTAAGCAGTGGTGTCAGGATAAACAGCTAGCAGATTCTGATTTTGACAGAAATATACAATCCGAGAATGTGTACAGTATCAATGAAAATCTGCTGTTTGTAGTTGACTCCCTCCTAACAATATGTTAGAAGAATTGGGAAACTCATTGAATGTGGCACCACAACGAAACTTCCACAAAAACTTCCAAACTTGTCACTATACCAAATAAGGTTGTAACGACCTCAACCATCGGATCACATACCTTCAACTGTACGTATTAATTTAATACCAACCGAAACCAAATACACTCCACGCACATATACATTTTTTAGGAGCGTATATTTTTCAAATTTCCTGTTTATGACAAATTTATTTAAGTGTTAAATATTATATTTTGTTATGTACTTCAGTTTCGACTTCATAAAACATTTCACATGTCTGTTATAATAATATTATTTAAACATACTCGTATATAAAAAAAAAATGTAGTTTTTATTTTTACATGTCATCCATCATTATAAATCCACTGACGCAAAAAAAAAAAAAAATATAAAAATTACAAATTTTTTTTGTTCTCGACTCTAAACTAATCTACTTTGCACATGTTACAGTAATATAAGACATTTCGAACTACCAAAATGGTAAGAAATATACAAAAGTTTTCTTTTTAAGAATATAAAATTATTTGTAAAATGATATCGTTTATTTATGTAATTCAAGTTATGTATCGTTGTTGTATGCGAGGCGGGGCACAAAAAGAACAAAAACATATTCAATGCTTCTTAAAGACCTTTAGGGGTTTTGGTATAAGAATTTCGAATATACATATATTATAACAAAAACCCATAGAAAATATATATATATATTATATATTCTTAATCGCTTCTAACAAAAACATAATAAAATAAAATAAAAAATTAAGAATTAATTTACAAAGTGAGAAAAATTTAAAACAGATTTAATTTCTTATTTAATTCTTTATCTTATTTTTTTTATTTTTTATTTTTTTGATTCTGAATTTATGTATTTCTCATGAAAATTACTTCTTCCGTTCCGCTGTCGATAAGACTTAGTTTTTTGTTTTCTTTTACGATTGTATACAATTTGGATTATTTTTTATGTTTTTTAATTTTTTTGAAATAAATCTGTCGATTGTTTACGAATTTATATTATTTTTTTTATTTATTCTTCCCGTTTCGTTTTTATCAAAGATAAAACGGAAATAACAATTTTAATTATTTTTATTTTCTTTAATAAAAATATATTACATTTATAAAAATATTATATATACATATATGTATATATATATATATATATATATATATATATATATATATATATATATATATATATATATATATATATATAAATATATATATATATATATATATATATATATATATATATATATATATATATATATATAAATATATATATATATATATATATATATATATATATATATATATATATATATATATAAATATATATATATATATATATATATATATATATATATATATATATATATATATATATCTATATCTATATCTATATCTATATCTATATCTATATCTATATATATATATATATATATATATATATATATATATATATATATATATATATATATATAAAGGCTACATTTATCGCATTTATAAGTCTTCCATGTCAATGGCCCAAAAGTATCATTGAAGCGGGAAAATGCTTCTTCGAGGATGCCCTTGTTAGTTGCTGCGGTCATTTTTCCGGTTGGAAATGACAAATCTCCCGGACCATAAAATGATATAGCACCCCACACCATAACGCCTCCTTCCCGGCTGTGATGTTTTGCTTAAACCTTTTGCTCTTTTCGAAGGTCGTGAAAATAATAATTAAACCCATCGGGGCCATCGAGATTAAATTTCTTCTCATCAGAAAAAACGTCACGTTTTCATTATTCAGCCCATGTCATATAATGCCTCGAGATATCTATAACCTTTTCTGTTTCCTTTCCTGATTTAGAGGTGGTTTTTTTGAATGCTGATGAATCTATTCTAATAGCCATATTTTATGTTACTAGTTGATGACCTAAACCACAATATTTGAAACAATATTTTACTGTTACGATCGTCTGTTAATCACAAGATTGGTTTCATGTATCGGTCATGAAACCAATTTTGCGATTTACAGACGATATTAAAAGACAAATTTCACAGTAATATGCTTATGATTTTAGAGTCCTCCAAAGGTTCTTTTACACCATACGGAGGCAAGAATTTCTTTAAGTTGCACCATTCACTTACCTTATAGCTATTAGATGCTGGCGACTAGTATGTTTCTACCCACCTAATAATACTTCAAAAAGCTCTTTTTGAGCAAGCCTTGAGCTATCTCGTAGGCCAGGTATCGACAGTGATTTTATGATTGTCTGCACCAGAATGGTTGATCATTATATATATATATATATATATATATATATATATATATATATATATATATATATATATATATATATATATATATAAATATATATATATATTTATATATATATATATATATATATATATATATATATATATATATATATATATATATATATATATATATATATATATATATACCATAACTTTGCCTCCACCACTGTGCCGAGTCAGCATTATAATGTCCTGCAATTTCCTTTCTTGCGGTATCGAATAAAAATATCTCTTACCTCAGCTTACATCTAATGAGAAGCACGAATCATCTTTTTCTTTTGTACAACAAAAGCTTTTAAAAAACCTGGTTTAATCCAGGTTCTGGAGTTCTACTGAGTTTACGGAGAAAATACTGTTAACTACAGTTAATTTTGTTACTTTTTGTAATTTGCTGAACTTCGAGCTTTGGATGCCAATTTTTCACCTTCAATAATTGTTACTTACCTCCTTCTGTGTTTTTATTTATAGGCGTTATATTGTATCATGGTTACTTATGTATTCCAATTTCGCTCCTCTGACAGCATATAAGGGTTGTCAGCCCATACTACCAGCACACTCCCGGCGCTTTCGCTTCCAATGTATAAGTGAAAAATAATAGAAGTTAACTTCACAATGCATACGCTCCAACCACTCTTTGACTCTAGGAATCAGTTATTTGACTCTAGGAATCCACGGCGCAATGTTTACGCTCTTTCGTCGTTTTTGGCATTGTTTCTTTGTAATGCTTTCCTTAGCAGTCCGTTTTGATAAGATTGTCATATAAGCACTGCATACCCGGAGTTCAATATATTGTTGTAGGCGCTCCAGTTGATAATGCAGTGTCCATTGCTCGAATCCAAACGGGTGCCCGATCCATATGATTGATGTGTGATTGACGTCAACCAATATAACCCATTTGCAGATTTATTTTATTTTCAATTTTAGGGATTGGTGCCCAATATCGCACTTTTGATTCGAGTTGGCCAATCACCGCTCCCAGACATGTTTAACTCAAGAATACTTTTGTGATAACCACACCGATCAAGTCGACACGGTTAATTAGAAATGGAAATGCTCGAAAAAGAGCTTGAGATTTCCGTGTCACTTTCGAATTATAACAAACATTTAAAATTAATTTAAAAATTATAAACTAAACAAAGATGACGTATAAACAATAAATTTATTAAATTTAAAATTAAAATGACAAACAAGATTAGATAAATGTGCAGGACAGTTGATTTTATATTGTACATTTTCCATTAACAAAAAAAAAAAAAACAAACAACGATAATATAAATTTAATTACATAATTTATTATAGTCATAAAATTCCAATTAAATTATATCAGAGAATAATTTTTATTTTGTTCGAACAAAAGCCAAAATAAAATAAAAATAAAATTAAATAAATTATAAACAGAATAATAATTGGATAAAAACTGTAACTAAATTAAAAATCTTTTTTAATGCGACAATTAAAATATTTTTAAAATTAAAACTAAATTTATGGATTGTATTTTTGTTTTTAATTAAAAGCGAAAAATGTTTTTTTTTTTAAATTAGTTTTTGCGAAAGTTTGGATACGTACAACTCGAATACAATATCGTGAATCGATATAGGAAAAAATTTATAATGTTCGTACGTTCAATGTAACTGAGTGTTTTAAGTACAATAAACAATGGCATCTGTTTTTGACAGCTATATAGACATTAAATAATCTAATATTTAACAATAAAATAAAAAAATTTAATTCAAATAAATAAATATATTATATTTGGGTGTTTCGCCATTGTTTGTTTGCCATATAAATTCGTATGTCTGTTTTCTGTATAATTGGGTGTGCAGAATAACAAATATCTTTACTTTTATTTGATTACGAGGACTTATTATTAACTATATGTCGCCCGACGAAAGTCTGCACACGTTTAGGGGGAAATAGTAATTGAGTTTTTTTTTATAATTCGCTAGAATACAATATTCCAAATTTAATATTAAGCGAAACATGTGAAAGAGAAAATCAACTGGTGACCCCAAAACAATTGAGTTATTCAACCTAAAATCGTGCTCAGTCAAAACCATTTTAACCTTTTAACTTCTAAGTGCAGTCTTAGCTCCGGTTAGGCAACAGTTTAAACGTTGCCAAAATAAACAAATTTTGTTCAAATAATCTAGGGGCACATAAACTGTGAGTTCTCAGGGAGTAGATCGTCCCCACGATATATAAATATTTTTATTATTTTAAACATCAAAATATTCGAGGTAGTGTGCGCCCTAATTTCAACAAACAAAGACTCAGATGGAATGGTTCTAGTCATTCGATGATACCCGATCAGAGAATCCGTTAATTGTTGTAATATTTCAGTTACTTGTTCCGTTTCCAATATCTGCCTTTGCAGAATTGAGAAGAATTTTAGAATAAACATACCTCTTTTTGATCTTACATATAACCATAAATACACACACACACACATAAATATATATATATATATATATATATATATATATATATATATATATATATATATATATATATATATATATATATATATATATATATATATATATATATATATATATATATATATCATCTACAAATGATGAAATATCTTGTTTGAATCTGGGCCCTATCGTAATTTGAACCAAACAGCCACTTAATATACTTCTAATATTTTAAAGTGCGTAACATACCGCACCCATTGGTCACAATCTAACCACGAATAAGCAAACGTTGTTTGTGCTAGTCCATTCGTTCGAACTGAGTTAATTTATTTAAGTAATTAAATTAAAATTAATTTAAGATTAAAGATTATGGTGTGATTGCAAAATAAACCCAGTACACCACCGACACAAAACCGACAATTACGTAATCTGAAAATTTATATGACATTCGCTTACGCGTGTTGTTGATATTTTTATGTTTTTCTTTGTGTTGTTAATCTAAGAAAACACAGTCACTTAATCTCATTAGTTAACAACACAAATTAAATATTTCGGCAACAACAATAACCACAACAATGCTATTTTTATGAACAGTGTATGTCGTCGACGTCATATTTTTAATTGTTTATCGGAATACCAAAACATTATATAGTCGGTTAGTTTCTAATACGCTGGAGCAAAGTCATTGCTGAGTAGTCTACTTTAGAATTCAAAAATCTATACGACGACCAGATCAAGTATAATAAACCTGCACAAGCCCAGCTTCAGTCTTTGATGAAAAAAAATTCCAAATTGCAGACATCACTGTGAATTGCAGAAATTCACTCAAAGATAGATAATTGTCAGATCATTGGATTTCGCAATGTTTCACAGAAAAACGTTTCAACGATGACATTTGACCTCACTGAATGACAACCTACCAGACCAATTGAAATCTATCTCATCCAGTATATGGCACTCGCGAGCTAATTGTGTCGCGACAGTGCAACCAATGACGATAGTTTCAATAAATCATCCAGCAGCTCAAGCGATGAATTGCAGTACAACTCTCGTTCGATTTCTATACAAATGGCAATCAATTCCAACGGAATTCTCATTCGTTGCATCATTAATCCGGATACGAACCGAAAAAAGTCGTTTCAATATTGCAGTAGTAGCATTTTCGTTTAATAGATTTTCTGTTGATATATTGACAGTGTTTCAGGAAAGTATCCTGTCCTTAAAACGAGGATTAGGATATAAATATTACATCTAATATTATATATCTAATTTATATATATATATATATATATATATATATATATATATATATATATATATATATATTAGTAATACCATAGCAGGTTTAATGGCGGCAAGGAGAATGTTCCAATAGAGAAACAAGAACAGTGCTAACAGTCAAACTTAAATACTATAGGTTTGGCAAGAGCATATGCGTTAAAGAGAAAGAACGAGCTTATAGATGAGAGCTGATTGTTCGGATTAGTCTCTGCTCCTTTTGCTTCCTTGTTAGAATTAACTTCAGTTTCTGCTTGTAACGCTAGATGATGTTTCCGTTTACAAATTCTGCAGCTGTATTTAGACCTATATACAGTTGATTGGAGGACTGACAGTTAAAGCATAGTTTCCTTTCTGCAGCTATCTGTTCTCGCTCTAGAACAGCTAGGCTGAGATATTGTTCACATTTACCTACATAGTGTTCTCTAGAGCAGATTGGACATACAATGTCTTAAAGTTTTGGTTACTTATGCATTAATCCTTTTAGTGATAATCGGTTTGCTCTTCTGTATTGTCCCTAATCTCTCCAATGCACCGCTACGTTAATTATGAAAATTAGATAATTGATCAACTTTATCATCTCCAGCAGTTTCATGATCTCGTGTTTATTTTGAGTCACTCTCCAATTTATTAACGATTATATAAATCAGCAATAGGTCACAATTTTCAGCGTCTGAACCAAGAACCTTTAAACCTCGTAATACTTCATTTGACTTCATCTAATTCGAATTTGTGTCTCTTTAAAATATTTTTATTATTATGTAGCGAAGCTTCGAATTTGTCGCAAACGATGGAAAGTCAGAGTAGTTTCCATCAAAAGATACCTTTGTGAAGTTAGCCCAGAATTGCATCCCCAAAAATAAAAAAAATTGCATGTGGTAATACAATTAGTAAGAAAATACTATCACGACAGTACAATTCAATTATACATATTTTTAAAAATGTTAGATAAACAAACAAAATAAAAAAATGTAACTGAACAATATCAATAACCAATCTATTATATTATAAAAAATATATTATGTGAAATATAAAACATAGAGTTCGTTAAAAATTAAATCGTAACATTATTTCTCATCTATCTTACATTACTCTCAGTCCCGAAAAATGTCTGTCGCGACACTTTTAGTATTATTTATATTAATTGATCATAAGCACAATAAAATAATATATACAAAAAAAATCCGAACCAATTTTCTTTACAACATGTATAATCAAATATAAAATGTTCAAACGAAGGAAAATATACTATACTGATAGTTTTTATATAACCAACCCAGAAAAATTAACTATCATGATAGCTTTGATATACCTACTCAGCCTAAAAAGATTACTGAAACGATAAAAAAATAATCATTTGATTATTAATCTTTTGCTATAGTCCCTCTAATATAGAAACCATTCGTTGGACGGACCAACTGATTATTGATTTGAGTTCAGAAAGGTTTGAACAAGTATATGTGATTATTCCAGAATTTTTCTATGATGGGTTCTTGGGATATAGTCCCTCAAAGATAGAAACCATTCATGAAGTTGTAGACTTTAAATGACATCACATGGGCATGCTTAAGGTCTTTCGTGACCAGGCCGGAGGTACATCTAACAAAGCCCAGTGGCAAACAGAGCCCTTTGGATACCTTGAGACCTCCAGTTGTAAGTAGCCTCACCTGCTTAAACGGATCTCTGCGCAAGTGGACCAAATATCTCTCCGAGACTCTCCAAAGGCCGGAAACAAAAAGAGAGAGCTCAAATGGTTAAGATGGGGCTCCTTCAAAAACAGCAGAGGGAGGTGACTTCCAGGCATCTAAGCCGGGGACAAGTGGAACTCCAGAGAAATCAAGCGCTGCTGCAGGAGGTTGAACTTACGTCCGCCAGTCGAAGCAGCGCTACAGGAATAGATGGTCAGTGTTTTGGATTTTGAACCGGTGGGCTGCAACTCCTGAGGGGCAGCTCACGGCTGAGGAAAAGGAATCCGTAGCATGGACCAAGAAAACGGTCGGCAGCGACCACTAAGAGAGGGACCATGTGTCGAAAAGACAGCGGTCTCAGGATGAGCTAGAGCTCGTCGACACAAAACGGGTCAAACTGCAAGTGGAAAAGGAAACTCTTCACAAGGTTTTGCCTTCTAACAAGGTTTAACCAAAATCCTTCAGTGACATTGTGAAGGAGCGTGTATTTCTAGCCATCGTGAAGATGGTAGCATCACCATCGGAAAATGGAAGTTGGTGAACAATGCACTAAACTCCGTTTTCCTAAAAATCCTGAGAGAAAATGCAGGATCCGCTCCATCCTGCAGAGATGCGAGCTAGTATCAAGAGCGCGTTAAATTTATAGCGTGCTCTGATGCCAGATCAGTGGAGCTTTATAAGAAGGCTGTAGCGGAGGTAGGAGAGGTGTGCCAAGGTGCGAAACTAGGGGCTGTAAACAGGGATGAAATTCCTAGCAGGCCAAGAGCACGCGTCTGGTCACAACCGCACAGTAAGCCCAGAAAAAATCCTAGAGATTATAAAGACTAGCAACCCCAATCTTCCGACAGGAAAATGGAACTCGTGAGGCAAGAGGATGCCAAGGGAGACTCCAGATTATCTACTTTGGTAATCATTACGGAGACCTGGTGCCACTGGCCGCTACTAATAGAGTAATCGACTTCGTTTTCGCGTCGATTACTCTCAAAGTATACAAACAGAACGAGGCTGAAACACGAGAGGCCGACAGTCCGTCCACAACTGATGCAGTTGCACCAGAAGGAGAGACAGCCCAACCACTGAAGCTCTCGGAGGTGATTACATATACTAGCTCAAACCTTTTTTGACTGAAATCAATAATCAGTTGGTCCGCCCAACGTATGGTTTCTATGTTTGAGGGACTGTATCGCAAGAACCCATCATAGAAATAATAGGAATTAAATACTAGAATTTTGACTGTTTCAAAATAAGCATCCATACATACAAAAATATGTAACTTGTTAATTGTAATATGACTGGTATTATATATTTTGATACAGTCACTATAGCAATTAATCAAAATTGTATAGTGACAGTCATTTTTTGGGCTAAGGGGATAGTTGATTTTTTCGGGGCTGAGAGTAAAAAGTGTCATGATAGTTGACATTAGTGTTGCCATAGCTTTTTTCTGGGATGAATTCTGGGCTAATTTCACATACATCAGAAGACGGTATGTTGACACGTGGTAGATGCATATCACATTCTCGCTTGTTCATCGACGATATCTTTTGTAAAAAATTACTTCCATTGAACAAAAACTCTTCCATTGACATGTATGTTCCCTTGTTGAGTATATGGTTTTCTTGAAGCGAGTTAAATTATTCCCAGTCATCTGCTCAGAGTGGCTATTCAGGCGCTTATAGGTGTGTTTACGGTATATGCGCTTACTTGACCTTGAATTTTTAGTTCGTGTCCAGGATTCTCGTGTCCAAATGAAAGGCATAGGGTATAAATAAAATAAGCTGGTGAAAGGACCTTCCATAGTCACGATTCAGTCACTCAAGTGCCCTTTTGAGATTTGAGCCGATCTAACATCATATCCAATTAGCAACAGGTAAATACCATTCAGACAATAAACTATCGTAATGAATCTTCTTTTTATATTTACAAACAAGAGGTAGGTAAGTGTATTTACAAAAAAATGTGTAGTTTTAAAGCCAGGTATACGTCTTGACTATAAATTTTTAATTTTTAAACAAAAACAAACATGTAATTGTATTTACTTTGCTTTTAATCGAAATTCAATTCGGGGCGCGGATATCAGACAAGCATACACACAACAACTTTCTAAATGTCGATATTTTTGTAAATTAAACATTTATTTAAATTCATTAGTTTAAGAGGTGAAACAATTTATTTTTGCTTTTTATATAGCAATAATTTATGTTGTATATAGATTTTACATACCTCGAATATGTACTTTGTTTTGTGCGAGAATATTTACTTATATACCATTTGTGAATTGGAAAATGTTAAACAGAAAACCATTAACATTTGTCAATGCTAAATGTAAAATTTATACTGTCGGATGTATATTCATTAGTTTTGTGCTTCGTGTTCGTTTGTTCAACCGTGTATTTTATTGTTTTATTACAAAGATTTGTTCGAAAAATAGTTTTTGGAAGATAAATTATACATAAAACACTTGAGTGCAAAAATCTCGACTTGCTCGAAATTTTTTTTTTAGTATACTAATTTAACCATGATACTCTGTATTGTTACCACACAGTTTGATGTTCTTTATTATAGAAAGTTCGTTGGCACGTATCGCTGAAATAATTGTTTTTCTTCCCTTCGATTTTTATTTTAGAAAGGCTATCCGCTATCTTCATTCAAATGATTTGAGACGATATTTTTGCACTCAAGTGTAGTGCAAACCTCATCGTTTATAGTATCATTTGATTTGAGATTAAACTAACTCTGGTAAGAGCAAGCAAAAATGCTTGGAGGATCGGTAAGACCCATTCTGGATAGTTTTTTGACAGATTTCAGCCCTTATCGGGTAATGATGCCAAGCAACCTCTATATATAGATGGAACACTTCATTTCTGAAACTCGTGAGAGTTTCGAGACTTAAAAGTCATGATCCGACTCGAAACGACAAAGGTCACAATTATAAAAGTGGCGAGCTACCAGATGCAGACCCAACTCTCCAAAGAGAGGAAGAGATCCTTTATTCTTGTGAAATGTAATTTGAGTAGTTTGTTTTTAGGAGAGAATAATGGTTCTTACTAGTTGAACATTGGCATATAGTTGACGTTACTGCCACTGATAATTGTAACTGGTGTTTCATTCTGCTTCGTACTCGGGCAATTCCCTCGTTTGGTCAGCATTCTCCTATTATTACACCCGAGTAATTATTGGTTTCTTCTTGAACCATCAAATGATCGCTCTGCTCCCTTTTGCCTTTTAATTCATCCTGATAAGAGAATATTGATCTGATCTGGACTATCTTCAACAGCAAAAAATTGCAAGATTTTAAAGGAAAGCTCGACTGCTCGTAAAAAGGCAAATAATTCACACCTTCCATTATCTCAATAGGGTAAGCTTGACAAACCCTGCAATATTCGGGGCGAGTTACAATACGTAAAAAGACCTTATGGTTGATGGCTGCGTCACTTAGTTATGTATTATCTGGCTATCAAGTGGTAATAAAGCTCGTTTCATAAGGAGGTATAAGTCAAGATGAGCCGATATAGGAAAAATTATGTATTAGAGAAGTGGCCTGTTCGTTGATCAAACCAATCTAATTTCGAGATCGGACTCATCACCCATAAATTACTCGTAACGAGGAAAGAGGTTTATAACACTGTCATCATTTTGTCGAAGGATATGACCCTTCGCCTACTTTTTTGGTCATAATGGAAATATCACTCAGTTCGCAAGAGTATGTTCGTCATATCCAGAATTTAGTTTAAACAGGAACGCTTTAATGCAAATAGTTTGATAGATGGATAAGCGTCTTTACAAATGATGAAGCTCCTGCAATCTCAAGAGAATAGATAGGTGTGATTGAGGTGGCATAAAAAAGGTTCAGCCTGTCGAATTTAAATACTGGTTCTTTGTAATTAGAAGTATAACGTTCCGTGATTTGAGGTGATGTTTTTTGTCATATATAACTGGAGGCAGAATATTTTGGCCAGATCAAATCAAGCCATGTACAGCGCCATTGGAAAAGGAGTTTGGAACCGGAATATATGCATTGGCTTCCTTGGCGCGAGACCTACACTCAAGTACTTTTAGTAACATATACCGGTAAATACTGAACAAAGTGCAAATAATGGCATGTGTGGGTTTGAGTGGAACCTATGGATATCTTATGAATATCTTTGGTAAGAATTAACGCACCTAATAAACTGTAAGACAATAGCGGCTGGTGAAAAAGTGATATGAGCATTTCAAAAACTAGATCTCCTGGATTTATGGGCACTCGGACGTTTATGGTATCTGCAACGTTAAACTAGTCAAAAATGGTTCCAAAGCGGGTATGCAGATGGCCAACTATGGCAAATAATCCAAGTTTAGTCAAATAATTATTCATTTTGTCTGCTCCTGTTTGCCACTACTGTTTGCCACACACATGAAAATTCTTATTCTATATGAAACACCTGTTGTTCAAACGTACGTATAACATCAAGTCTCAGAGTGTGAGTTTAAGATACATGGATCTTTAAATTCAGCTCGCGTTGAATGTTTTGAAAATCCCTGATTTATATTTGTTGTGAGTGACGTAATTGGATTGTTCCGCCGAATGCTTTTGGCCAACTATTAGTGAGAGCTTGGCAAACCATCCCTCCATTACGATTTCAGTTTAAATTCGATTCATGTAATTTAAGCAGAATTGTCGGAGGCCCCAAATTAATTTTCCAATGAAATATAAATTATTTAATTCTATTTCCAAATGATACGATCAAAATTAAAAATTTAACCTTCCAACAAAATTGTTTAGCAAATTAAAATAAATTTATTTTTTGATTATTTAAATTTAATGAAAACAAATTCTTATTATTTTTTTTTTCGTGTGTTTCACGTTTAATTTACCTTGAATAAATAAATAAGTTGATTAATTATATTTTTTTAATGTATGTACCTACATTAATGTAATTTACTCACTCGTATCTATAGTGTGAGTCGAAAATTAATTAGAGCTTTTATTTAATGCTGTATGCGGTTAGATTCGTATAACAAAATCGATTCCACTGTGTAACATATGTGTGTGTGTGTGTGTACACGTCATTAAGACAGATACATGTGTATGTACAACACAAAAAATGGGAATTATTATTCATTCAAATGATTTTCATTTTTGGTCGTAAAGTTTCATTTTTAATGATGAATGACATTTTAGGTCATATGATAATTCGCTTCGTGTATGTGTTGGACATAATCAAAGTTTTGACAAAACAAAAAACTCAAAGCTTTGAAAAGTGTTTACCGACTAAATGGCGTAGTGGTTAAAGCTGGGAAAATTTGAACCGGATGTACCGAGTTCGAACTCCATAGTGGCAGGATGGTAAATGCCTTCTCCAACTCAATGAATATTCTTTGTTGGAGTGCAAATTCATCTGTCAATCTGTGCTGGTGGTTCTACTTAAATTGGGCCTATAACCGCGCATCCTCGTATAAGTCGTAAATAAGTGAACTGCAAAAGTGCCATGACCTGTTAACCTAACTTGAAACTCGTAAAGCTTTTAGTATTTCGATAGTACTGTATAAATTCTTTCATGCTGCTAACAGAACCGGAGCTTTTTTTCCCATAGACAAGAGATTGGCCCATGGGTTGTGTGAAACAGTAAAGCCATAAATAAAAGCCTTCAGCATTGGAATAGTAGGATAGTTGGAGTATTTCAATAATTTTCGGTCAGAAGCTCAAACAGTGAAAATGTTTCTTGATAATCCGGTCCTACTGTCTGGTCGACCATCTTGCATATTCTCTAGCATTAGCTTCGGTCGCATACTGTTGAAGTTGTGAGTAACTATTTCAAGGACGTACAGATGTATAGAAAACCCCGACCGATTGATGACGGTTGGTTATTTGGATGAAGACATCCTCGACCACTTGTTAGAAGGCACCACTCATTCCATGTCAGAACTATATGCTGGCAGGGATCAATGTTATATATAGAGATAGTCTGTACTAGTACCTTGGCTTTGGCGTAAGTAAGGACGTATTCATGAATCGGATTGAATGGGCTTCAATAGAATTAATAGAGACAGAAACAAAGTTCGAGAAATATTCGAACTCGAAACCAATACAAGTAGGACAGTAAGAGTGTTTGAATTATTTTCGGCCAAAAACTCAAAAAGAGAAAATGTTTCATGAAAATCACAGCCACCTATCTGATATCGTATCTGCCTTTTGATTGTAAACTCTGTTAAATAAACTGATTATCTCGGATCCGATCCTGCTGTTTGGCTTACATCCCCTTTTTCTTTTGAAAATAATTTGACAAACCTCATTATTTATCTGGAACCATATTATTTCTACATGATGTTCCAGATGATTGAATCAACCACTAAACATTGTTAGATTTTTTTGGCAACCTTGCATACTCTCTGATGTGGATCAGAACATCTACTCGACCACCTATTAGATGTCAGAACTCATTCCATGTTAATACTATATGCTGGCATGTATCAATGTTATATATTAAGGTATAGTCTTCCTGAGTCGGGCCTTTACTCGTACTTCGGCAAAACCTATACGATATCAGTCATATAGACAACTGTGTGATTAAAGGTCAGAATTTCGATTCTATGTATTGCAAAATGATTGAGACATTTCCATTATTCAAATGGTTCCTTTCACAACTAAGATTCATAACAATTACCACGAACAGACTTAATAGCACTTGAAACTGCGTGTCTCGTTTTGAATTTGGCCCAATGCAAGTTGGGTACAGACACATGCATAACGATACTAGAAATGCCGCCTCGGGTTAAGAATCCAAAAAATGGTCGACTGTCACATTATCGAAATAACTACATTTTGCAGTCTAAGATATAAAGTTTGGTCTCGAATCTCGCTCCAGTTCAACAGAGCTTTAATAAGGTATTGCAGTCTCGTGTGATCACATGGCCTATCACTAAGCAACACGGCCATTCTAAGACTCCAAAAGATAGTAGACCACTTTCTACACTGTGGCGCCCTTGAGCTGACAGCTCTTCGTGGTTGGTCGTACTTTGGATTAGCAAATAGAATATGACCTAGCCACAATTAAGGTCGGGTTCCTAAATTATTTATCCAACATTTATTTCCTAGTCTCAACGGTGACTCAGGACTTCACACCTCCTTTACATATTTTCCTAGTAATTTGAAGATATCATCCGTATTGCGTAAGATATAGAGAAGACACTGATAATTTCTTTTATCATAAAGGGCAGTGCTTCTTCCAAAAATATTGTAAGATAGAAACTTCTTAGCTTTTCAAAGCGATCAACTTTTTTGAAGACTGACCGAGGGACGAGTTGGTGATGTGAAGAATCGAAACCGTGTGCGTTGCTCAAGAACAACTGAGAATATTGCTTTTGTAGACCGTAGTGTTGAAGAAAACCTAGATTGTGGAATAGACATTCCACGAACGACTTAAGAATTTAAAGTTCAGTTAAGACAAGAACTCAAGTCGGTCGATCACCATAAACGTCGTGTCTTCGCTGATTAGGTCCTTGAAATGGATCAAATTTTTGGGCTGCCTGATTGGACCTTAATTATTCGAAAATTAATTTGCTGCAGCTGTTACGGCGAATGGATTGCCCTACCGAGCTGTTATTAATATTTTTTTATGACCAGAATTAGAAGATATTGATGTGGACGACGTCTACAGTTAGCAAGATGGCGCTACGTGCCACACGAAATTATCGCAATTTTGCAATAAAAGTTATCTGATCGTGTTATTTATCGAAGAGGTGATCACAACTGGTCGCACCAAGATCTTTAGGTTTAGACTTTTTCTCGATTCAAGAACTCTTAAAGATGAAATTTGTTAAGTTGTCGAGAACAGACATTCGCAAATGTCCGAATTGGTCCAATAATAGTTTTAAAAATGTGAGAAAGCTCATATTGAAAAACTCTTTATATGTTCGCCCCTCGGAATATGTTATTGTTGTTGCTCGTGTACTATTTAGGATACACTTCAGAAAACACTTTGCTATCCTAACTACTGTACATGCTCAACTTAACTCACAAAAGCTCTTTTGTTTCGGAATTAACACGGAAAATTGTCTCTCACCTCTTTGCTCGATGCTCAAATTCATCAGTTTCCTGAAGCCTTCTACAATGGTTCGTATGCGGTTTCCCATTGATCTTATTACCGTTTTGACAACGTCGTGAGGTCTTGCACTGCATTCATCATCCAAAGCTATCATGAGGTTATACTGTGTCAGAACTCCTCTGCCGCAAGTAATATGCCAGCCTCCAGTGAGAATCTTTCACCTGGACTCCGGTAGAATCGGACTCTAATGGAAGTGCACGATCTAAAAAACCACTGCGTCTATAATGAGCAACCTGAGTTTATGTGAAGCTGATTTGACCAATGCTATTATCTGCTCATTTCATTTTAATTTGTTGTTAATCTGAACACCAAACAGACGAATTAAGTCACAACTCACGGGAACGCGGCCTTTTACCACAAAACGGTATTCGTTGTGACTTCTTTTCAAGGAGTAGGTTTGACCTCGAATGAGATAAAAGAGTGGAATGCTGCATCGTCAGCACAACTGTGCATAGAGTTCCCAGTACTATTTTTAACAAGTCATTAATGTATAACAAGTTAGTGAAAAAACTGATCCCTGAGAGACTCCAGCATTTGGGGAGTGTGTCGTTGATGATCTCCCATTTAGCACAACGTTGATCTTTCGGTCTTTGAGAAAGCTTTTTATCCACTTGATTGTCGACGAATCCAAGCCGTATGCCACAAGTTTACACATAAGATTCTCGTGCCACACCTTGTCAAAAGTCTTGGTTATATCCAAAGCGATTGCAAAGGCTTCTCCGTGTTGCTCAAGGGCGGGATTCCATTTGTTTGCAACATACGTCAAGAGATTGGTTGTGGAGCGACAACTTCCATGGCAACATGTGAAAAAATAAGAAAAACAGAAATATGTAGACAACGATTGGCAAGGACGGTACTATCGATACTAACACAAAGGTTTTATTTAGGTCCCGAATGGCAGTCTCAAGGCTTCCTATACAAAACAGTAGATCGTACAAAAAATCACTGTCCTTCTAGTGGAACAAATCTGTAATGATCATATAGGTTTTGGACACTCGCTCAACCTGGTTAGACGATGAAGTAACCGTATTTGAACTGAAGTGATTCAATGAGATGGTACGCTGATGTGGTTACCGGAAATTAACTATATTTTAGTTTTGGAGATCTTATCAGTTAATGGAAAATGAGGGATAAATTGAAAACCGAAAGGAAATTTGACTGAGAAGCTCTGAAATTCAGCGCATTATGACAAGAATACTCTAATCTTAAAATAATCTCACTTACATGAATAAGTGATTGTCTGGAATTATTGTTGTCATTAAGTGCACTGTGGTCGTGTTCACCAGTTAGCTATGAAGTTATTATGATCGTTTTGCAGTAGTTGAGAGTCGACCAAGATTAAGAAACCGATACGATATTTTGTCTTGGACGACTCCAGCACAACCTTTTTGAAATTGACATATGCTTTGAATAGGTAAGGCGTACATATATATATATATATATATATATATATATATATATATATATATATATATATATATATATATATATATATATATATATATATATATATATATATATATATATATATATATATATATATATATATATATATATATATATATATAAATAATATATATATATATATATATATATATATATATATATATATATATATATATATATATATATATTTATATATACATATATATATATATATATATATATATATATATATATATATATATATATATATATATATATATATATATATATATTTATATATTTATATATTTATATACATATATATATATATATATATATATATATATATATATATATATATATATATATATATATATATATATATATATATATATATATATATATATATATATATATATATATATATATATATAAATATACACTCGCGGATAAAATTAACGCATATTTTTTTTTTGTAGTAAAAAAAATCCCGCTGGTCAATTTTATTAGTACTAGTATCAAATGATAGCACATTTATATTTTTATCAGAAACCACTTTGAATTTAGTTTACTGCAAGCCAATCAACTCAATTTTTCAAAAATGCTTAATCAAACGTGCATTGTATTTGAAATCCAACGCAACGATCGGCTTTTGTTCCATTGCATATCAAATATTTTTAATGCAGTACCACGCGTACTTATAAATGTGTTAGCAAACACCTAATATCAAATCCATTGTAATATGGCACCCGTTCAAGAGCTGGAGGCGGTTAAAGTGGTCACATTGTATCAGAACGATTATACACAAGTACAAATCGCACGAAAATTAGGAATTAATCAGTCTTCGGTTTCACGAATACTTAAGCGGTATCGTGAGACCTTAGAGTATAAAAACTGCCCGGACAAGGACGTTAAAGGTGCACAACCGAGCATGACGAACGATTTTTAAAAATGAATTCGTTACGAGATCGAAAGCGAAATTCTACTCAACTCAAAAAATGAGTTACTTAGTGCGCGTCAAGTAAATATTAGTGTCAGAACAGTTAGACGAAAATTAAAAGATGTGAACCTAAGCCAAAATGGCCCGTAAAAGTTCCACGGCTTCTTCCCCGCCACAAATCCAGCCGTTTAGAATTTGCTCATACTCATGCAAATTTTGGAACTGATCAATGGGCCACTGTTCTCTTTTAAGATGAGACCAGAATCCAATTATGGAAACCAGATGGACGTGATCTTGTGTACAGAAAAGTTGGAGAACGCTACGCACCATGTAACATGGTGCAAACTGTAAGCTTAGGTGAAGGTTCAATAATGTTTTGGGGTGGACTCAGTAAGGAGAGCCGTACGGAGCTGTTGGAGATTGGTTTGAGTATGAATGCAGACTGGTATGCTCGGAACATTCTTGTCGATCACGTTATGTCATATGTGGGCTTCATAGGTTATGTAGTTTTGTGTTAATGCATGATAACGCTCCAGGCCACGTTGCTGCAACGGTATACGACAATATCTCCAAGATATTGGTATTCGTGCACTTAAGTGGCCACCAATGAGTCCTGATCTTAATCCAATTGAACACGTGTGGGACATTCTAAAACGCCGTATTAGAGCTAGAAATCCTGCACCAGATTCGATAGCAGAGCTGAGAGTTCCAGCGCAAGAAGAGTGGAATCTCATTCCGCGGGATTTTTTTTTATTACAAAAAAAAGAAAAAATGCGTTAATTTTATCCAGGAGTGTATATATATATATATATATATATATATATATATATATATATATATATATATATATATATATATATATATATATATATATATATATATATATATATATATATATATATATATATATATATATATATATATATATATATATATGTGTGTGTGTGTGTGTACACAGGCGACGTTTACGATTGTGAATTGCTTAGAAAATCAATTAGGAATTCGTCACCTTGATCCAATGAAAAATCCAACTCCAAGCGTCCGGATATCGCTACGACTGTTATACTACACTATTGTCTTAAAACACATGACCAGTTAGGACGTCGTTTTAAGAGCATCGAGTTACAGTGCACTATCACATTTCTGAGTATAGTGTTTGTCCCTGCAGCTGTTGCTATAATATATCGAAAGTAATTAGTCACGCGACACCCCCGGTCTGATGTTATAACATTGAATGCATAATATATACACGATTGATTATTGTCATGTCCTAAAACTTCAATTATAACGAAATTACAATAAATAATTTTGCTGTAATAAATTTCATATATTTATGTACAAACATACTTTGCGATGAAATAATCATAATTACATTTTTGTGTACTGTTCGAACCATTAAAAATGCATTAGAAGTTTTTTTTTGTAATGTCAGTCGATTGTGTTACAAGCGTAATGACGCCAAGTCTAATTATATCCACATGGTCAAAATGCTGTCGAGGTTATAATCTTGTATATATCTTACTGTTGTGATGGGTTCTTGTCTTATGTAATATACGATTTATATGATTGTCTAATGGCTGATTTGGGGTATCGAGTGTAAAACTATTTTGTTGTTGGTCGGTTATAAATGCGATTTTACGGATAATCGACCGACAATGTACATATATACTCACTCCTCAACGTATTTTTGTTGTTGTGTTCATTTTACATTAATTAAATACACGTTATGAGTATATACACTCTGAGAAATCTTGTTAATTAAATTAGATTCTGTATTCTTAGAATTTTTATTTTGCTTTTTTTGTGTGTCATTAACATTTCGAAACAGTTTATAAATTTTTATAGCGCGCACACACAAAATTATAAAGTATTTTTTTTTCGTTTTAATTGCGGAAACGCTGGTATAATACGATAGTGTAATTATACATGTGTGTTCATATATATATGGTTTTTAGGTCTGCAATATACCCTAACCGTTATTCTTAAAGTTTTTTTTATTTTTTTGATTACTTTGAGGTTTTTGTGTCGGTTTACCCCATTTTGTTAAATTAACCAACGATAAATAAAAATTTGATGACAATTTTTTCTAAGAGTTTCGTCTATATACGAGTATTACACCAATCAAATTTTTATGGCTTTGTGATATGATCAAATTGAGTTCGTTCGAGTTTTATTTTAATGGTAGAGCATAAATTTTATTGTGATTTTAAATAATGTGTATATACTGGCTCGAAATTGTTTAATATGTTGCACATTTAGTAATTGAACAAAGTGGGAGAGTCTATAATCGTCAGTCGACAAAAATGTTTCTATCGAAATCAACCCTAGCATAAACTAGTTTAATTCAAGGGGAAGTGCTTAAGATGTGGTCCACTGTATTACAAATCCACTGAGATCACATTTCAAACACATACAAGTAGCGTCTTCTAACTGCAAGTTTAAACATTTAAACCATATCCATCTACAGGGCAGAACGGGTACTTCTGCGACTAATTAATTCAATTCGGTTATTTTGTCGATGCGTGTTAATATATTTGGTTAATGATAAGGTATACGGGAGTAATCCAACAGACTAGATGTGACAACAACAACTATTAAATCCTTTTGACAACAACAACATTTAGTACTTAAAACGAATCAAATGTGTTTTATGCTTTTTGTGGATCAAATAATATCTTTTGCTCAAAGTAATTTAAAATATTTATTTGGAAAAGCTCTACAGTAAAGCTTTATTTCAATTTCCAAAGTTTCTAGTCAATATCAAATATATTGGAAATAAAACACACGGAATCTACCGATTATGATATCCCTTACAATAAAGTATATTGCTCAATCTGCACAAAGCTCTATACCAATCTGTAGTGTAATGGATTGGCCTATTTGACTATGCGAGCCACCAAAGGAACATAATACTTTACTTCATCTACGATAAATTATGCAACCATAAGACAACAACTCTTACTTCTTAATTATCTCCTGTGTAAGATGTGACCAGGATTCTGGCTCAATCATAAATGAAGATCCAGCATCCGTACACGTTTAAAAAAGGTTATATTTTAATGTCTTAATATTTTCGATCTATTTTTTGAATATAGTTTCACCTCTAAGGGTCGCCAAACTTAATGAGTTTAACTTATCCAAAAATTATTAAGAATGTTTTCTTAATTCGTATTTTCATTTATGTATATCGATCGAACTTATAACAAATCAAATTAAATTCAGTACAGAATGAAGGTCAACTCAGTAACATTTTAATGTGATTAGAGAACTAAGTCTAATCACATTAAGTTTTCATTAAGTATCAGATGTGAGGAGAGAATTTTGAGATGAAACTTTTAACCGAAAGCACTGCATTTGTTATTCAAATCTTTCTACCTTTTATTAATTATACATTCAAAACTTTTAAAAAGCTCCAAACATTTTGTACAAATCGTCCTGTCGATTTATGTATGCAACATGAGAGTAACTCACAATTTTTCAATACTAATAACGATACTATGTAAATAAAGGATTTGACAACAACAACTATATTATTTTGACAACAACAAAAATTCGTTTAAATTACTGTTTGAATTAATATTAATAATATTAAACAGGTTTAAGTCGGGTTTATATTACCAAAGCCCTCTGGATAATAAAGCCAGAATGAGTACTCAGTTTTTGAAATGAGCTTTATTTAGTGTATCAATAATGTACGTTTTGTCAAGAAACTCATACGAAACGTACAAATTTCATTTTAAGTTTTTTACTATTGCAACTTGAGCTTTTAAAATTTTATTTCATAAAATGACTAAGAAAGGGTGAAATTAGATGTGAATATATATCATTTTTTTCAAAACAAAATAAATCACGATCAAATTTAATTATAAATTGATCTATATTTTTATAAATTTTGTGCTTTTCATTTCAATATAAACGATATCCTCTAAAATATATTTTCCTCGCTCTAATTCTCTATCGGTTGTACAATGAAAGTCAAACTTATTTCTTAATAAATTTAGAAAAATAATATTGACGAAAATACACATAATTGAACGCGAAAACTTGAAAAATTAATAATTAATTTCTTTAAATGAAATTATGTATTCGAAAAAATTAACTAAAACCGAATTTTTAAACATAAATCAGTTAAAAAGATATTTTCAACATGCAGTTGTTAATAAATAATATTATCAGCTGATTAATGTTTACACTTCAAAATGAACACATAACCTAATCACAATTTCTATTTTGCTACACATTTATTCACAATCACAGCACAACACTACACTATATTCTCAATCCTGAAATACATCGAATCATTAAAAATGGTTTATTAATACTGTATCAACATAAAAATAATATTTAATTGCATAATTATGCATTAAATACAAAACCAATTTTCATAATGACTTAAATGTCATAACAATGGGAGAGAGAGAATATTTTTTTATATTGAATGATAGTTCGATGAAATGCCATTACGAGCGTTGCTGTTGTATAAAAATTTTGCACGCCATTCATGTTAAAATCATATATGTGTGCATGTAATCATTAAATCTAGTTAAATGTGTGTATGAGATTTTGTGCATTGGTGTTGTTGATTTTATATATGAAAGCAAAACACAAATCACAATACAACTTAACATTTAATGAAATTGATTTGTTTGGTGTCTAGTGCCATTTTGATTTATTCTCTTTGTGAGCATACTTAAAATAAAATATAGTTCTCGTAACCTAACTATGTATCTGTCTCTGTTTACATTTTAAGTTATTAAAATATCATATTTTAATTTAATGAATAAAGGAAAATGGAAAAATAAATCGAAAAATGATCAGTTTCAGGATCAAAACTGAAACTTCTGTTTTCAATTGAATATAACCTAAGTTAAATTTGAACTACTTTTCATTCAAATATTTTCTATATAGTAAAGCCTTACCTTTCATACATTTTGTATGAAACTGACGTTGATTTTTGTATTTTTTGTTACACTAAATAAAGCTCATTTAGAACATTCCTGCTTCGATTAATTTAGAATGCTTTGATATTACATAGTTTCTTCAAAACCTTAATATTTGTGAGATTAAGCTTTAAAGTGAAAAAGTTTTTTGATAAAAGCTCGTTATTTATATTATAATATTGACAACAAATTCGTTTTCATTAGGAACGTGTATTTCCAATTTTGAAGTGGGATGAAACTTTTAACCGTAAATACTGGATTTTTTATTCAAAGCTTTCTACCTTACATAAATAATATAATCAAAGCTATAAAAAAGATCCAAACATTTTGTTTAAATCGTCCTACCGGTTTAAGTATACAACATCAGAGTTACTCACGAAATTTCAATACTAATTACGATACTATGTCAATAAAGGATTTGACAACAACAACTATATTACATTGACAACAAAAATTCGTTAGTAGTACTGTTAATACTAAAACTAACAACATTAAATAAATTTAATACAATTTAAGTTAATTTCGAGCAAAAAATTTAAATTTTATACTTGATTTAATTCACAGTTTTGGAGAAGCTCTTTTTCGAGCTTTCTACACAAACGAGCGTTTTAGTTTTTTTAATCATATAGTTTCTTCAAAACCTTAATATTTGTGAAAAATAGCTATTAAGTGAAAAAGCTTTTCTTTAAGTTTTTGATAGTAACAATTACATTAAAGACGTCATTAATTTGCTAATTTTAAAGTATGTTGAAACGTACTACATAGCTTTGTCGCTTTTAGGATACTTAACTAGGTATCGACAACTTATTGAACGTCAGATTTTGTTCACCTGTAAATTAGCTAAAGTTATTTCTTAGCTTATTTACAGGTGAACAAAGAAATTTATTTTTTATACCAAATTATTTGTAACTAAGAAGTTAATGCAGTTTCACTTGTTAAAGTGTACTTTTAGTCTAATAGAATTTTGTCCACTATTTTCAATGAGTTTAACATGATTATCCAATAAACTAGTAAGAAATTTTACCTAATTCGCTTTCTCATTTATGTATATCGATCGAAGTTATAACAAATCAAAAAATATTGAGTACAGAATCAAGGTCAACTCAATTTTTACGTGAGAAGAGAACTTAGTATTACTACATTGAGTTTTTATTAAGTATCAGATGGGAGGAGAGAATTTTGAAATAAAACTTTTAAACGTAAATACTGCATTTTTTATTCAAAGCTTTCTACCTTTCATAAATTATATATTAAAAGCTTTTCGAAAGCTCCAAACATTTTGTTGAAATCGTCCTGTCAATTTAAGTATGCAACATAGGAGTAACTCACCAATTTTCAATACTAATAACGATACTATGTAAATAAAGAATTTGACAACAACAACTTTATATTGACAACAACACAAATTCGTTAATATTTATGTTAAAATTAATATTAATAACATTGAAAAGGTCTAATATGGTTCAAGTCAATATCCGGCAAAAACTTGAAACTTAATTTAATTCACAGTTTTGGGAAAGCTCTTTTGCGAGCTCTCTCTATAAACAAGCTTTTTCGTTTTTTTAAATTATGTAGTTACTTCAAAACTATTTTATTTGTGAGATAAAAGTTTTTAAGTGGAAAACTTTTCAAAAATCTTTTTGATAGAAGCTCGCAATTTATATTAATATATTGACAAGTCCGACTACATTAAGAACGTGAAAAATTTGCGTATTTTAAAGTGGGATGAAATTTAACTGTACATACTAGATTTTTTATTCAAAGCTTCCTACATTTCATAAATTATGTTATTAAAATGTTTAAAAAGCACTTAACATTTTTTTAAATCGTCCTGTCAGTTTAAGTATACAACATCAGGGTAACTCACGAAATTTCAATACTTATAACGATACTTTGTAAATAAAGGATTATTTGTGAGATATAGCTTTTTGATACAAGCTCGTAATTTATATAATAATATTGACAAAAAATCCGATTACATTAAGAACGTTAAGATTTGCCAATTTTGAACCTTTAACCATAGATACTGCATTTTTTTCAAAGCTTCGTAAATTTCATAAATCATGTTATCAAAGCTTTCTGTAAAAGTTCCAAACATTTTGTTGAAATTGTCCTGTCGGTTTAAGTGACCAACATCAGTGTAGCTCACCAAATTTCATTACTAACTACGATACTATGTAAATAAAGGATTTGAAAACTATTTTACATTGACAACAACAAATATTCCTTTATATTATTTTTAAAATTGCAACTAATATTTCCAGTCAATTTCCAGCAAAAACGGAACTATTATATTTAATTTAATTTACAGTATTGAAAAAGCTCTCTTGCGCAAAAAGCTCTTTCTACATAAATGAGCTTTTTCGTTTTTTAAAATAATGTACTTTCTTCAAAACCTTAATATTTGTGAGATATAGCTTTTTAATGGAAAAGATCTTCTTAAAACTCTTTGATAGTAGCTCGCAATATTATATTACAATATTGACAACAGCAACAATAACATTTGGAAAGTGATAAATTTGCCCTTTTTTGAAGTATGTTCAAACGTTCTTCAAAGCTTTGTCACTTTTAAAACGCTTATCTAAGTACTGACATCTTATTGATCGTCATTTTTTGTTCACCTGTAAATAAGCTAAGGTTATTTCTTGAGAACATAACAGCAATCAAATTATATAAAAATATTTTTCGCAGCACAATCAATATTTATTTTTCGTTTTAATTTTATGTAGCCCTCCCCCTCTCAAAAACAAAAGACTGTATTTGATTTCCATTGAAATTAAACAATAATATACGCCTTATTAAATTATTGTTGACGCGAAATAAAAGAAAATTATTTGATATATACGTTTCGAAATTCAAAAAATAAAAACATAAAATAAAATTATAATTTCTGAGAAGAATAAATAAATAATTTATGTTTAACAAAAAACATTTATTATGATTTATGAGCAGCAGTGTTTTGTGTTAAATTAAATTGTTCAAAATAAAAATCCAAACGTAGCTAAATTATAGAGATTTGATTTGATAAATTTTAATTAATGCCAGCAACAAACACAATTTCACTTTATTGTTCCAGGAATGTGTTGTTTACATATATACGTGTATGTGTGAGCTTTTATAAAATCTAATAATCTAAAAATTAAAATTAATTCAATTTCAATTTTGTTTAGTATTATAAATATATTTTTATCTTACTTATAATCTTACGTTTATAATCTTACAACAGTAATCTTAATTAAACGTTGAAAAAGTAGTAAAAAAAAATAATTATATGTCTGTGTGTATAAAAATAAATTGGTATTGATTTAAAAATTTACTAAACACAAAAAACAGAAATTTAAATAATGGTTTTTGATTTTAAATTAAATAATCCGATATTTAATAATAAAATATATAAGAAAAAAAAACTTAATCCATTTTGAGGAGATAAAAGATTTTTTTTTGTGTAACATTGATTTTGAGGCACTTAAAATTTTAATGCTATATAAACTTTATGCGTATAGGTAGGTAGGTAGTTATAAATGAATAGCGCGACTAAGAGAGAGACAGAGAACGAAAGGAATAGATTAAGAAAAAAATCTATTTGAAAATCAAATAAATTGTTAATTATTGCCAACAATAAAATATACAATAATAACAAGTTTTAATTTTAAATCACGAATTTAAAATTTTTGCTATAAAATTTAATGAAGAGTTTTTAATACAATGTTATTGTGTACGTGCTCGAGTGGTTCAGCTTGGTCGTGTTGCTGTCGAGAACTCCCTATTTGTCGGAAAAATTCGAACTTATGTCTAGTACGTAACATTTTTTATTTATATCAACCAGAATGGTATATCTCTCTGAAGCACCTTCTTAGTTTTACTGTGCCCGGATGATTGGCCGAAATATCAACCGTATTTAAACAAAAACATTGATTATATTTGTCTTATCAATGTCAAACTTGGATCAAAATGTTATATTTGTGCTGTAATCTAGACGAAGCCAATTAACTCAATTCAGGTTGAAACCCAGAAAAATATACTAGAAAAAGTGCTTTGATGGATTCTGGAACTGTTCTGGATTGGCACGCCAGTCATCCGAGACGATAGATGTAAATTAAAATTAACAGAGCATTAAAATTTGTATCTCGAGATTTATCACCAAACAAATTGGAACCATGAACCTGTCGCAGTCTGGAATCTTAACAAACCAATTATGAATTAGCTCAATAGCCGATGTATAAAATATTTACCTTCACAACATCTATCGCAGTCGATTTGATAGATAATGGAAAAAATTTCATCGATCACTCAATTGATCATCGAGCGCGGAGCTAAGCAAATCATTTAAGGACTGAGTTCATTCTTATAGTATCGGTTAAACCATGCAATTGTTGCAAAGTGACCAGGATAGATCACGACACTGTCAGATACATTTTTATACTTTGATAGAACTCGAAACCAAGTTTATTCCGGACTTGCCTTCGTTCAATTACCACTGGTTGTGGCATAACAATAGTGTAAAACTAACTTCGAGAGAGGGCAGCAAAAATCTGGTTTAGTTATTCGCCCAAAAATTTAAGGGATGTTTCGAGTTTTTTCTTTAATCTGTTATAGAGTGAAAAAACACATGGAATGTTTTAAACATGGCCAAATTGAAGTCCGTTTTTTCGCCGATTGCCGACTTGTGTTTTTTCGTTCCAAGGTTTTACTATAACTATCATACCTCCCTTCGCGTACCACAATTTTGTCGAGTCCAGCAACAACTGACATGGTAATGATCTTAGCCATCAACGATTGGAGGTGGGATCGCTTTGTAAGGTGGGATTTTTCTTCCTTCATTGACTACATCCCCATCTGATCTTATAAGTGTACATATTGAGATGGTCATTTAAGCTTAACTTCTAACTATGTGTATAAACAAATAGTTGCTTTGTTCGGGATCCCCTCTTTCGCAATTTAAACTTTTCGGTGTAATTATATAGATAGTTGATACGTGCGAGCTCCCTGATACGGCTTTATATTTCATCTTAACCTCTTCATTTAATTATTCGCTTATCACCAATCTTATGATTTTATCCTGAACTTATTCATTTCTGTATCGTTCCAAATTCATTAATCCTACTTTTATATCTGCAGCACTGTCTGTCGAAAAAGGAGTAGTGATGATGAAATTCCTAACCTAGGTTACTAAAAGCTCAGCGTTTTTTAAACTGCCATATATTTATTTTTAGTCAAATGCATTTCGTTTCAGAGCAGTCCCTTAACCCAAAATCTGATACAATTCAATGTTTTACATGGCAAACTGTTTATGTTTACAGGTTCCACCAAAATGTATAATTTAAAAGACTTTGAATTAACATTATCCTTTCTCGTCCTTTACGAAAAGCGTTTAAGTTTGTGTTTTATACTACTTTACCGTCAATTTTGGAAAATTATGGTTTATTTAGACAATCCCAAGTATTGGACATAGCAAACATTTTGATGTAACTTATGAAAAGCTCATTCATGGTATTTTTAAATTTAAATAAAGCTTTTGTGTAGAGCTTTTTGAACATAATACCTTAATTTAGCTTAAACCTACTGAATATGTCAAAATTGGTATAACAAATATAAATAAAATTGTATTGTAATGGTAATTGTTGTTGTTGTCAATACGATTTGATAGTTGTTGTTGTCGCATCCTTTCGACCAAATTGCCCCGTGTTATAACGTTAAGTGGCTGATTATTTGTTTTTTCGATCAATGTATTAATATTTTCTGACCAGGAAAGTTTGACAAAAGCTTTGTTCAAGTTATAATTCAAACCAAAATATTTGTTGTTGTCAAATCCTGTATACTTAAGTCAAATTGAGCATAACTTTTTAAAAAGCTCAACTTTTTCCAATGAAAGTGTTCAAAAAAAGGTTAAATTAACTTTTGCATGAAAGTAGTGAATTTGTAAACGAGATGTGAGAATTAAACAGCAGTTCAGTTTCAGTGCTATAAAATGTATGCTATAAATTTAACGATATTGTGTGTTGTTGCAGTTGCTGGTATAGGACATGAGAGCTAACAGTAATCAACTGCCTCATAATATCAATTATCGCAATTTTGATCTGTCTCTGGCACTACCACCTCTATGCCTTGTCCTCGTTTCGATCAGAAATTATTCTTGTAATTAATGGACTCCACAATACTTTCTTCAGTGCTGTTTGTACCTCATGGAATTATTCCCTGATCTTTGTGGGACTTATGTCATGGGAAGGGGACATATTTTGGTGAGAGCAAGGTAATTCTTCATATTTGAGAACCATCCATTATCTCGCTTGAAGGTTGATGGGTAGGTTGTTCATGGGCTCCATTTTTCCAAATCAAAGGTTAAGTTTATCCAACCGTTGAGCAGTGTTAGTAAAGCTTATATATTAGCTCGCCTTTGTTTGAGATTATATCGTTGATTGTTCCTCACAACTCAAATAATGTCTTCCAATCTCATTGCGCAGGTACAGCTCTGAAGACTTGATTTCACTTTTCCACTATGCTCCAAAATTAAAATTTTGAGAAATAAAAAAATCACTTAGTTCCAATTTGTATTCTATTGTTCTTAACTTCAGATTTCAGAGCAGCTTCTTCGATCTAACAAAATTTGTACTACAATCACTGAAAATTTAAGATAAACACCGCGTCTTGTCAAACTAAGACAGACATCAATTCAAATAGTAGAGTACTTCCTACAACAGAAGTAGTTCAAATTTGTCTTGAGAACCGAGATGGCAGATCAGTTCAACTGCCAGCCGATATGGGTACCGACCAATTTTAATTTTTAATAATCATATGAACTTGCTCATTAGGCCACAAACTGTGTCATTGGTTTAAAAGTTTTATAAATGATACCTGGCGTATTTCAACGCGTGTCTCATGACAGAGTTGACCCATCTACAGTAGCAAGCATTTTAAAACCATTAAATCAATCCAGTTGTGTGAGTTCTGACGGAACATTTTGATATAAGAGCATATACGAGTGAACTATCGGGTTTTATACCTGGAAGAAAGAATATTCTACTTACTTTCCGTATGCAGTCCGCATCCTGCTCAAAACAGATTCAAGTTTTTGGGACGGGTATCTAAAACGAATTTACAGTTATACTGTGTAAAGGCTATGGATATATAAAAAGTTGATTTCAAGCAGACGTACGACAGCAATAACTTCTAATGATTGAGTGAAAGTGCACGGTTCTAATTAGTAGAACAATTTCCTGTGCCTTATATGAGAAATCACCTGGAATGTTGCAAATACTTGCAACAAGACGTAGTTACTCAATTTCTCTTCAACTCTTAATAAGACTATGACATTCGTTAGCTCAATATAGCACATTGCAGTTAAATTAGAAACCAACCTAGCCATTAGCATATGGTGATGACGTTTGCATATTAGATTACATTATTATCTCACTGAATGACCCTCTTCCTGATGGAAATATCAGTCCAACGAACCAGAGATATGGTCACCGTGAAAACATAAAATGAGAGCGTAAATGAGTTTATAATCTGGGATCATAAATCATCGAGCAAAACTCTGTTTCTGTAGACATTTGAACGAGAATCTCAGCAGGTTCCTGAGCATGACCAATATCAAGTCCAACATCATGACCAATATCATCAGATCAGATTTCAATAAAGTTCTATAATATCCATCAGATCGTCAAGGATGAAATGGTTTCAGACACGTTCTCCGTTCACAAAATTGGATCACCAAATTGGATTTGGAGTCAGTATAAATGAAAGTAAGATTTCGAGAGAGACAGTCCTTTACATGATGGATAGACGGCGTGAACAGAATGATGTTTTGGCAGGAATATTCAATTACTGCATACGATGTAGTGCCAGCGGCAGATAGTTGAAGCTATGGATACGGTTTTAATAAAATTGACATCATTGGATTCATCAGATTGTCAGGGATGAAATGGCTTTGAACAGGTTCTCCATTGACAAAATTGTATCACTCAACCGATTTTGGAGTCAGTACAAATGAAAATAAGACTTCAAAGTAGATCTCCTATACACGATGGATGGACGGCGTGGAAATATTGGAGTATTTGGAAGAATATTCAATCCTTGCATAGGATGTAGCGCGAGCGGCAGATAAATGAAGCTATGGATACGGTTTTAATAAAGTTGGCATCATTTGATCCATAAGATTGTCCAGGCTAAAATGGTTTTGGACAGGTTGATAAAATAGGATCACCAACCCGATTTTGGAGTCAGCACAAACGAAAGTAAGACTTTGAGAGAGACCGCGTGTAAATATTGGAGTGTTTGGAGCAATATTCAATCCCTGACCATCAAACCAGTCTACAAAATCTAATAATATAAAATCAACGGAACAAGAGGCTAAGTCAGCCAAACCCAAGGATAAGGCACCGCCTCCAATCAATATAATGGGAATTACTGAATATGGCGCTGTTCAGGATCTTATGAAATCGATTACTGACAAGGAATTCAGGGTAGTGTCACTAAATAACAATATATGGAAAATCAACACAACAGACGTTGACACATATAGAGCATTAGCCACGAAGCTTACTGAGGAAGGTAAAGAATTGTACACTTATGAAAACAAAAATGACCGCTCGATCAAAGTGATGGCAAGAGGTCTGCATCCTACTTGTAAAATAGAAGATATATTAGACGACTTAAAGTGTAAGGGGCTGAAAATAGAAGACGCCGCCAACATCATCAAAAAAGAAAAGAAGGAAAGTGATCAAGGGGTCAAAATAAACAAGAGAGGGCTCCCATTATTCATGCTTACATTTAATAATAAAGAAAAAATTGAAAACATCTTTAACATTAGAGCTATTCTCAATATGACAGTTAGAATTGAAGCATTACGCAAGGCCACTGGATTAATACCCCAATGTAAAAAATGCCAAGGTTTTAATCACACCCAGAAATATTGTAATCGAGAGCCAAGATGTGTAAAATGTTCTGGAAAACATCTGGCGCAAGCCTGCCTACTAGGAAAAACAACTACTCCTAAATGTGTAAACTGTAAAGGAGATCATCCAGCAAATTATAGAAGATGCGAGATAGCTAAAGAACTGCAAAAACTGAGAAATAAAAAACTTCAGTTTAAGCAAAACCGTGAGATGCCAGTTAACGGAATATCATCGAAAAACTCAATGAAAGCTCAACCACAAGCTAGTACAGTAGCGGGACCTAAGACATACTCACAGATAGTCCAGCAACAAGAGCCACTTTGTATTAAGGAAAAACAAGAATCTGCAACTCTTGAAAAAATACTACGGAGTATAGAAGCTTTGAACATGCGAATTGCAAAACAAGAAAGAAGCCTAGAAGCCAAGCCGTACATAAGCGACTAAATAAGCAAGAAGCAGTGAATGAGTTCACTTCTATGATTTACTAGTATGAATAGTAGTAAAACATTAATAATTGCCAACTGGAATGCAAATGGCCTATTGCCACAAATTCCGGAGCTAGAAATTTTCTTAAACATGGATAAGATACGGCAGGAAAAGAATTAAACTACGAGTTTTATTCTGGGGATAAACCAACATACTGGCTTACAGATAAAAATAAAATCCCAGATTTAATAGACTTCTTTGTAACAAAAGAAGCATCAGAAAACTATGTAGTGATAGAAAACAGTGAAGGAATATGGTCAGATCACACACCTGTTATTATGACAATGAGTGCAACCATAATCAAGAAAGTGAATTTGCCTAAACTAACAAACAAGAGAACAAATTGGGATGTTTTCCGGAAGCTAGTAGAAGCTGTACGGTTTTACAAGTACCAATTAAAACTCCGACACAACTCGATGATCAAGTAGAAATATTAAATAATAATATACTTCAAGCAGCGTGGCAGAGTTCGCCCATTAGTCAATATAAAGTGCTAAAGAAAAACAACTATTCATTGGAAGTGAGAGATTTGGTTAGTGAAAAACGGAAAGCTCGAAAAATTTGGCAGCGGAATCGAGCACCACAAAGTAAATCGAGACTTAATTATTTAAGCAACAAATTAAAGCAGTTAATCAAAGAAATTAAAAACAATTCGATAAGTGAATATCTAACTGGTCTTTCCAGCCAAAAAGACACTGACTATTCACTTTGGAAAGCAACGAAAGGACTTAAACGACCAAATAAGCAGATACCTCCTATCAAAAAAAACGATGGATCTTGGGCAAGAAGTGGTAAGGAGAAGGCTGTCTTGTTTGCAGTCCACCTCGAAAACACATTCCAGCCCCTTCCAAGGCAATCAGCGGAAGAAAATATAAACCCAGTTAGAAAAGTCGATAACCTAATCATCAAACCAGTAACATTACAAGAGCTAAAATATGAAATTATTAACAACTTGAGTTCAAAAAAATGTCCTGGTTATGACCTAATTTCAGGTCAAATAGTAAAAGAACTTCCCGAAAAGGGCTTACGAAAACTGCTTCAACTAATAAACGCAGCATTCAGACTAAAATACGTCCCATACCAATGGAAGGTTGCAGAAGTGATAATGATTCCAAAACCGAATAAACCGCCTAACGTTAAAACCTCGTACAGGCCTATTTCGCTTCTTCCTACAGTTTCGAAGTTGTTCGAAAAATTATTGCTGAAAAAGCTAAAACCAGTAATAGAGAAAAGAAAACGAACTCCACCACATCAGTTTGGCTTTATAGAGAGACATTCTACTATAGACCAATTACACAGGGTAACCGATCTAATTGAAGATTTACTAGAAAAGAAGAAAATCTGTTCAACTATCTTTTTGGATGTTGCACAAGCCTTCGATAAAGTATGGCACCAAGGACTAGAATATAAACTATATCGAGACCAGCCAAAGCAATTTTACCAGATATTAAAATCTTATCTAGCTTCGAGATAAGAAAAAAAAAACGAAAAAAATTTTTCGAGTTAAATTTGAAGATGAATACTGTAACCTTAGACAAATATCAGCTGGAGTTCCACAAGGAAGTGTTCTGGGACCAATACTATATTTACTTTATACAAGAGATACTTAGGCATCACACAGCAAAATACTTAGGCATGACTCTTGATGCTAAGCTGAAGTGGAAAGAGCACGTTAAAAAGAAAAAAGAAGAACTAAACATCAAATACAGAAAAATGTACTGGCCCTTAGGGATAAAATCTGAGCTAACAGTTCATAATAAGCTACTATTATATCGGCAAATATTGAAACCTATATGGACATATGGTATAGAACTGTGGGGTTGTACCAAGAAGAGCAATGTTAAAATAATTCAAAACTTTCAAAATAAAGTTCTACGTAGCATTGTGAATGCATCATGGTACATAAGAAACGACAACCTTCATAAGGATCTAAAGATGGAATACGTTAGCGAAGAAATCAAGAAACATGCGAAGAAACACACACAACGGCTCGGTCAACATCAAAATGCAGATATGCGTAATATTATGACCAACACAGACCCAGTTAGAAGGCTTCGAAGGACGAAACCTTTAGATTTGGGGCGGTTAATGTAATCTTATAATATACTTGGAGCTAACCAGTGGGTTAAACTCAACAAAAACTAACAAATTTACTAAAGATAAGTTAGTGGTAGCATCCATGACATATTGTTGCGCTGGTTGGGCGGACAGAATGAACTGTCATCATAGAAGAACACTTATAAGTGCACAAAGAGCGATTCTTCTCGGTATAACAAAAGCTTATAGGACAGTCTCAGCAGATGCAGTTACTGTTCTTGCGGGAGTCATACCAATCGACATTATGTTGAGTGAGCGTATTGCAAAATATAAAATAAGTAAACGGCAATATGTCAGTTACGGAAATATTCAAATACGCGGTGAACAAATAACGACGGATATCCTTAGCAAGCTCAAAAAAGATATTCGAAAAGCGTCTATAATTAAATGGCAAGATAGATGGAATCAGTCGAGTGACGGTAGGAAAACTTTTAGTTTCATTCCTAAAATAGCCGTTCGACTAGAAAACAAAGTTCCATTAAGTGCTCCGTTCACGCAAATTCTATCGGGCCACGGAAAATTCGCAGAATACATGCATAGATTTGGTCTATCAGCATCAAGTAGTTGTGAGTGTGGCAACAGCTCAGAAACGGCTGACCATGTCCTATTTGAATGTGCTCTTGCAGAAAGTGCTAGAGAGCTGTTGTGTAATGAAATAAATGCAGTCTGGCCAACTAGCAAGCTGGCACTCATGTTGCCTCATCATGTCAGTGCGTTTAAGAAATTTTGCGATGACATCTTAAGCGCGAGACGGACGGACGAGACTGAAAGGATCAGGTTAACCTAGGCTTTAATCTCTAATAAACAGTTCATATAAAAATTAAAGTGACAAATCAAATCAATACTTTGAGTTTAAATTATTAACGCAAGGAAAAATCCTTCAGTATTCTAATGCGACTAGGAGAGTAAAAAGCCTGGATTTACCATGAAACCTTAGAAGTAAAAGAAGTTAATTATCACTCTAAACTAAGCACACGACGCTGGGTGTATATATATATGAATATATATGTGTCCAATTAAACAGAAAATGACTAAGAAGACAGTAGACGAGTATGCGCCTCCACGTGGCAGGGATGGAAACAGGTTCTTACCTGGCTAAGCATACCGGAAATGAGCATAATAAAAAGATACGAAAGACGCAGTGGGAATCGGATATAGGCTTGGCCTGGGTGCCATTTCCACTAATAAAAAACGTTCTCAACAACAATGACAATGACTAGATGAATTTATATTCAGTTGTAATAAAATCCATTAATAAAAAAAAAAAAAAATACTTATACACACATTCGAGTATATAAACCATTATTTAATTAATAATTTGAATATATATTAAGTTAAAATTCCAAACAAAAATGTGTTCACCTAACTAAATATTTATTTAAAAGGAACTTGCCCTTGAAAGGTTTTTAAGATAACCAACATCTACCATTACATAAACAAGAAGAAACAGACATTATAAAAAGATCGTATTTCATACAGAAAAAAAAAACCAAGAATTGTGCACTTGAGAGTGAAATCTTCTGTTTTAAAATAAATTAAATGTTTTTTTTTTTAAATTAATTAAAAAATATTTTGGGAGTATTAAATTAAAATTAATCATAAAAATAAAAAAAAATAAAACATTTAGATAATTTTTGAAATTCCTTTAAGACAATAGCTTAAAATTTATTACACATTTTATTTGGCTGTTGAAAAAAAAACCATAACAGCTGTTTAAATTCATCTTTATCTCTTTGAATTGGTTTTTAATACATAAGATGATATACATAAGATGATTGTACACATAATATATTTTATTTATATCTTGAAGTTTTTTTTTTAATTTATTGAGATTAAATTTTATCGTTTGAATGATCATTAATAGACCAAAAAAAATTCTTCTTTCTGTCCAAATCGAATACAAAACGGAATTTGCTTAATTAACAAAGTTTATCGAGATGTTTTTTCTACTTTAATTAATTTTACTAAATTTTCTTTGAAATATTTTTTTATACGACATAATATATTTAATATTTTATTATTTTAAAAATATTTTTGTAATCAAATAAATTATTTTGCCAAATATTTTGCTCGAACGGAAATTGTAAAATATAAATCTAATCGTAGACATAGCTAAATGTTAGGGGGGTATACTAAGGGTGGTCTTAAGTGATTAATGTTATAGTTTGTTTAACTATTTTTAAATTGTTTTGACATACGTATCGGGCTTATAAATTGGTCAACATTATATGATGCAGGTACTAATAGCAAAGCCACGATACACTTTACCCTTCGAGAGCAACTTCGATCGACATCACAAATAGATTTTTACTGACTTAAGCTTAGTCTTCGGATTCCTGATCGTTCGGCCTTATAGTGCCACAGCTAGGTTTAACTTCACAAGGCTGGCTGAGCTAAAAGGTGTCTCCTATTCGGCTCTAACTAAGTTCTCACTACATTTCCACTTTTTTTGAAACATCTCTAATCCTTTCAAATCCGTGAAACTAACGGATTTTCATATGTCTTCTGATTTCAATATAAATCATAAACGTTGTCTGATGTTAGATGACGACCAAGCGCATATTTTTGAGTAGGTATGCTCTAATGCAAATATTGACAGTTTGGAACTTTGCTAAATAGTTATCCACCTAGTCATATTTTCGATTAAGTAATGTCTCGATGAGACCACGTTTCAGATATAGAAATTGGCCTTCCTTAGTCATAATATTTAAAATGGAGAATCGTTTTCCGTGTTTTATGGTCTGCTTCAATAGTTTACTTTGACTTATTTGCAGAGTTCTCACAAACATTTTTGATTATTGAGTTTGAGGATACCCTTCTGTTTCAATCTAGCGTCACTATACGTTTCACCTAATCGCAGAATTTTTCAAATGACGGGATTTAATTCAATCACAAACTTACGTCGTAACTGCAAAATTGTTGCATTGCTCTTATAATAAAGGTGGTTCCGCCTAGTTCAAAATTCTTTACCATAAGATAGTCCCGTCAAACGTTCTTCCCCAGCTAGTGAGTATATGGGTCACTCGCTCTCCATATTATTTACCTGTCGTAATACCAGTAAACATACCAGGGCTTCCAACAAAGTGCCACTTCTGGTATTTGTCTTAGGTCACCCTTTAGGACAACAGCTTCAATTATCTAGGATGTTCTACAACTTAAACGTGACTGTATTAGCTGCTAAAAATTGCATATAATAATTTATTCTGGACTTTATTACGACCAGAAATATAAGAACTCCAGTAGCATATATATTGAGCCAGGAAAATTTCGTTTAAACAAGGAACACTTTCACGGATCACAGTCTCGGCAAAATAATTTTAGACTGGTGGAACAGTGAGATGTTAATCTTGACATATCAAAACCTAAAAGTTTGTGAGAGTGAATCTCCTAGGATAAAGCCAGGTTCTGTTAAAAAAAATATGGTGCGAAAATTTTATTAAAAGTAAATGCAAAAGGAGGAGCTAGACCCTTGGCACTGTTATTAGATAATACGAGGAGAATGCCAACATGCCGAACATGCTCAATAGAACTTCTCAGTAATTTGTAACTAGGTGCTCGGTTTGGTGCTTTCTGGAGCCCCTAGTCACAAACGCGTGTTCGCAGGGAATATAATAATGCCCTCAATATTTTAAAAACTTACAATTATTGCATTTGCTCTAATTAGTGCAATCATTACCATTAGGTACCTAATAACCGGTTATTTACATTGTTAGGCCTCGGTTATGCACAGTTTTCCAGAAGGGCTGCTTCTGTTGTACGGTTTCCGAACTCTAAAACAGCAGCGTCTGTCACAAATTTTAACGATCTTTTCCATGTATTTTTCGACTATGACTGCGGTGAGACACGGTAAAGCAAACAACTTGAGCTTTTCGTCTAGTGTTACTTTACTCCTCTATTATTTCGTGCTACTACGCAAGCATCTTGAACCAAATATCGCCTCTCTTAGAGGATTATATATCATTATCTATCATATTGGTGTTTTGTCAAGTCACCTGCTCTAGTAATAACCACCTCTTATTTGTAAGAGTAAATGCCTTCTTTCAAGCATCACATTAAAAATACCTGAATTTAAGCAAACTGTCAACTTCAACGCTATAAATTCGGAACATTTTTTGTATTTGAAGCTTTCATTTCACGATCACTTCTTTAGTGACTATATCTGACTGGAGAAGCATCGGTTTCTGTGTCTACCGATATTTACAGCAAATATTCAATTTGTTGCAGGAATTAATGGTTCACTATACTGCACAAAATTATCGGAGAAATCGGACAGTATAGTGTGCCTACTAGTAAAATTCTGATTTGTATGGCCTGCTTCAGTCGTCACAATCCATATCTTCACCATAAGATAAAAGCAATCACAAAGATTTTTATTTTTAGCTTCCAACCCATTGGCTATCTCTTGTATCTACCTTGCGGTTGCATTACTCCGACCGAAAGCTTAGATATTCATTTGTACCACTGGTAGACATGCCAGGGCGTCTAAACATTCTGGTGGTAATTCTGAATTTCGTCTTATGACTTTAACAGCTGTCAGTATTGAAGTAAACAGCTATCAGCATTGGTTTTCAAAAGTGTTTGGGAGATCGAAATTATATTAGGTGTTTGAGCTTAAACGAGACTGTATGAGATACGATTGCATTGAATAGTTTATTCTGAACTTCATCACGACGAGAAATAGTAAAGGACCATTATGAGTAGCCTGGTGGAACACCTGAAATAAATAAAACCAACAGTGAGGTCTTAATCTTGACTTAACATTTGCAAAAGTTTGTGAGAGTGAATCTTCCAGGTTAAAGCTACGTTGAGCTGAAAAAATTACGGATTGAATATATTGAAGGTAAATGCAATAGGATGGATGAGTGAACTCTCAGCACAGTTTTAAAATAATACGAGAAGAATGTGATCATGCCCTGAATTGTTATTTACATCAAAGTGCGCCAAACTATGAAACTTCTACGAACCTGAACATATTACAGATTGCTATTATGCTATAAATATATGATAAAAGAATTACCAATTTCAGTTAATAGACATAAGGAATGACAAAAGGAGTTTTGGCAGGTAACTGGTGATTTCAATTTAACATTTGAACCTCATAATGAACCGAAAAGCTCTTAAGCCGAAACAGAGCCAGTTAAATCCTAATAAGACAAAATTAAAGTTGCAAAAACCAAATTCAAAAGTTTCCAATCTCTCTTAAGTCGTTGATTTGTTTTAATTTAGAACTCGATCAATTTTGAACTAAACTGTATCACGAACACTTAAGTCTCAATTAGCTCGTACCAAAGAATAGGACCATTAAAACTAGATTCAGCTACAAAATGGTACAAGACACATCCACTTTATTGACTCATATAGTCAACATTATGTAACAAACAACACATCCAAAGCTTTTCAGCTAAAGCACGTACTTTAACTTTTTCCAGTCAGTTATAGAAACGCTTGTTTCCAGAAATAGAATATATCTTTCCGGGACCTCGTTTGAATAACATTTGGTCCTCTGTGTCTCTATATATACATCGAAGGTTCAAACTACTTTTCTGTACAAGTAAATAGGCTTACTAAACATCTTCTATCTATTCTTTTATAACATTTTCTTCTATACGATGGTTTGCTAACTCCAAACGAGCAGTATGCAGTTAATAATTGTTTAGTGTGTCGCATCGCGTTGATTACAAATTTCCACGATCTCCTCCCTGTTTTTTTCGACTACCACTACAGCAATGTCCCAACACAGCTAACCATGAGGTTCACGTCTAGTAATTCTTGCTGCCACTCAACCATCTTGAACCACCATATCGCGCCTTTCGACGTATCGACCACATATTTAATAGCATGCACGTACGCGTGTGAAGTAACCTGCTTCATTTTTGCGGGAAAGTGTCTTCGTTGAAATACCTGGATTAAGGGAGAGGTACGGTCTTCCGCGTGTCTTCACACAATTAGCGAAAACAGAACCGTTTATTTAGTTTGAAGACACCCTTCAGTTTCGATCACACTTGTACCACAAAATAGCATTTTCCAAATGATGGGAATAATTTGGGCTTTGGGACACTTACTTTGTATTACTCGAGAATCGTATTGTTCGCCCTCAAGACAGACTTCCTACGGTTGTTTTATATTCTTTTAAACATTGCTGTTACACAAATATGTAATCTTAGTGCGTAATCTTAGGAATATGTTATCTTTGGTAAGTACCCAAAGATATATACTCTTGCAAGGTTGAAGATATATACTCTTTTCTTATAGTAAGAAACACTATAGCGAGTAGATTCGACAGATCAATCGCAGATCCGATACATTGAAGCCACTGAACTGTATCGTTTAAAAAGTACAAAATAGTAAATGCTCAATATCACTACCCCTAGCCTGGTGGAAACCAGAAACAAAAGTGAAATTTTAATTTTGACATATCTAAACCCAAAAGTGTGTGAGAGTGAAACAGTACAAAGCCAGGTTGAGTTGAAAAAATTACGGACAAATTTTTCCGGTGCGAAAGTTTTCATGCAAAAGGAGGAGAGAGTAGGCTCTTGGCACTACGCCAGAGTGCATCAAACCATACGAATCTGAGCATGTAGGAGGTGGTTAGACTGGTTTAAGTTGCTGATAATAGAATTGCAAATTTCAGTTAGTTGACATAAGGAGTGACGTAAGGAATTTTGGTACGTGACTGGTGATGAAAATTAATTCTAAACAGAAAATAGAAATTCTATTCATGAATCAAATATATGGCAATTCCTCTTAAACCATAAAGCTCTAAACCGTGCACTCAGTCACAAACGCCTGTTCGGAGGGAATACAAGGAAAGACTTCTACACAAGGAAAGACTGGGTAAATATCTTTACACCATTCATGCTATATATCCCACCATAAAACCATAGTCAGTAGAGGGATGGACTTTCACCACGCAAATGTATATATACATAGCTAGATTCAGGACTACAAGACAGGCCGTTTGTTTCTTATATTTATTCTAGAGCGGACGGTACCATACAATTTTACAGCTTCAAGTGATTCACCCTACATAGCAGCATAGTCATTTAAAATATAGGATGGTCGTAATTTTTCGTTCTGCCCCCGAAAACCACAGAACGAAAACCATTTATTTAGGTCGATCTATATATTTGCTCTAGTGGCATTATAGATAGCTGTAAGTCTGTCTATAGACGAAAGCTCATGCTATGGTTTATATTTCAAATGCGAATGGCTCTGGTCACTTTGTGATGTAATTCATAATCATTATGTATCTGTTATATCTGTTGGTTTGCATTACAGTGCAGTGCTATCACATTGCAACCACGCTAAATTGTTTGCTCCCCAAAGTGTTTGTGCGTTATCCTAAATGTGTCTAAATATGTGAAACAAACGTTTCATTTTCATAGAAGACTTGCGATACACTAATGTATTTCTGTATGTATGGAGATACTTCCAATGAGTAATTTGAGTCTGAGGACTGGTCCATCTTAGGTTCACCAGCTAAATATTATTGCACGTCTTACGGTTAGAACGTGGTACAGCTTATAAAATACTGTCATGGATAATATATGATCTAATATCTTGCAAATGTGGATAAGCTGAAACTGCGCCGAGTTTTGATCAGATCTGTTGTCAACCGCCCAGGTGGCGCAGTGGTTAAAGCTGTGGTAGTTGGAGCGGGAGGTACCTAGTTCTATTCTTGATGGGGGTAGGATGCAAAAAAGGGATTTTTCACCACTTGATTACGATTGGTGATGTGTATGAACACTCTTCTATGTCAGTACTAGGCTGGCCACCTCGAGCCGTACGTCCTCGATTTGGCTGCAGAGCGTAAGGTAAGGACGTAAAAACGTGAACCGCGAAAGAGTTGGGAGTGCCTTGAGCCTCAAAACAGATGACATAGAAATCAAATATCAAAAAAAAAACCTTGATGGATGAGAAAAAAAGTTGATGGCACATACCGAGCTATTTTTATTCCCGAAACCAGAAATTTACCGCAAATTCGTGATGTCGTGCATATGAAATAAGAGGACAGTGAGTATATGCTGTCCTGATTTGATCGCTGTCCCTTTAAAATGTATAGAGGCATGTTTTGGATTTGACGTAGAGAACTGTGGGGAATCTTCATATCGTCTGTGCATCAGTATGAACAGCAAGCTCGTGATCGAAACTGATCGAGTCATATTGTTGACATTATACTGATATGTAAATGGCGTTAAAACCAGAGATTATGTATGTGTTATTTTTTGATATATGTATTAGGATATTGTTGACCCTTAACCATTAAGAAAGTGTAAAACGATTTAACGTGCTGTTAAACCCGATAATTGGCCCCAAAATTGGTTGTATTTATGGTCGGCCAAAACCTCCGATCACTTGCACTCGTTCAGACCAAAAAACATCGGTTCCCATTCCCAACGATTATTCCTAAACAAAAATCAACTTCACATCTTTATATAGTCTTGTAAAGCGCATTTATGTACATATATAATATCGTTGCGATCGTGAATCGATCAGCATATAGTGTTTTATTATGCTATATAAACATATGCCAGTTGCTATGCACTTTCGTACATATACATATACATAATTTACATACTGTTATCACATGGAATGATTATCTTGTCGACATTTTTTCTACCATATTGTGTATACACAATCTAGAACTTCCTTTCGCCATTTTTAAACCAACAATGAATGTACATACTCGTATATAGCACGGCCATATAATTAACTTATCCCGAAATGTGTGTTTAATTAATTTTATTATTTTATTTATATTTTGACAAATATATTATAGTTGCGTATACCAAAAAAAAAAACAACGAAATGATAACATTGTACAATGTGCCATGTTGATTGTACAAATAAAAGTTTTATGACAGAAAACTTCACACTGACATAAAATGGGTAAATAGAGTGAATATTTCATGCATGACAATTCTAACGAATATTTGTATTAACAAAAAAATAAATTAAATAAATAAAACAAATAATAGCTTAAATAATCATATTTTTTTTTCCTTTTCTAGTTTTCTTCCATACTCGTATTATCATAAACAATTTAATCTTTTGTGAAAACGAAAAGAAATTGTTTACTTAAGAATAAATAGAAATACCAACAACTGAACAAAAAAAAATAATAAAAAATTAAATTAAATAAATAGACTTTTGTTTACATAATTGTATAATATGGATTGTCATTTTTGGTACTCATTATTGTACAAAAACCATCGGTTTGTTTAGTCACAACTCGAGAGATATGAATTTCGTATTTTTGGTACGCCCCCCGGAGGGCAATTCGATAGACCACATTAAGACAATCGATTTAAGATATTGGACTAAACTGTAAAAAGTCTGGGCTTAAACGGGGGTTAAATCTGTACCTGGTGAGCAGCCCTTCCCCACTTCGCAACAATGAAAGCAATTTAGTTCAAAAAAATTAGCACTTGGAGCTTACACAGTTTAATTTTTGAGCTGAGTTCAAGAACGAGATACTGCAAATTTAATTTGGAGGATGGGGTAATCTACGAGCAAAATTTTACCACACTGCGGGTCTCGAGAATCACGTATTACGTTAAGCCTCTATTCTTAGTAAGAAATATTTCCTTATATGTCATTTAAGTAGAATATCGATAAGCTATATTTTTCCCCTAAATCGGACTCTAACCTTATCCTGAAATGGTTATGCTTTTATCTTTTTAATTTGCACAGGAGGTAATCGGTAAACTTATAGCTTGCCTAATAGGACCATTGCCTAAATTATAAGAGCTCACGTGTGCACTTTCCTTAAGTTTTTTTTTTAATCTAGACTTATCTAGTAGAGGCGTAGTTTGATGCCACTCCCTTCTTGCCCTTCTTTTTCCTTTTTTCTGTAACTATCTGACCCTCAAGGCTAATTATTTTGTTTTGATTCAGGAGTGTTTTTCATTTCATGTATTGTACTCTTTTTTTTGTTTATTTCTATGCCATCTGTTTTGGGAATCAAGGCACTCCCAACTCTTTCGCAGTTCGCTTGTTTACGTCCTTACCTTACGCGTTGCAGCCAAATCGAGGACATAGGTCCGATTCACCTTACTATCTGCACATTGCATAGCTCCATGCCAGCCTATAGTACTGATACGGAAGATGGGTCGGCCCATGGATTTTGCACTCCTACATGGCGTGATAGTTATGTTAATTCACACCACCGATCGTAATCAAGTGGTGAAAAATCCATTTTGCATTCTGCCCTTATCGGGATTCGGTACCTCCCGCCCCAACTGCAGCAGCTTTAACCACTGCGCCACCTTGGCGGTTGTCTTGTACTCTTCTCCCACAGATTAACAGATTTATTTCAATTATTATTGTTTGGCTAAGTACTTGCTATCATTTGTGCGAATCCCATTTCACTCCTTCTGGTTGGATAACCTTGATCGTAGTGTCAATATTAGAAATAAGTCTACTATTGCTTGCCAATTTTTAATTTTTATTCTGCTCATGGTTTGTTCTGAGACCATGTACTTCTGCAAGTTTTTCAATAATGCAAGTTTCACCCGCAATAACAACAGGCTCTCGTTCCAATTAAAATTTGCTCTTATAAAAAAAATTTCAAATTTGGTTTCGCAAACGCTATATCCCTCGAGACTATTCCCTGCAGCCCGGAATTATCTCCCATTATTTTTAAAGGGGCTACCAATGTTTCGTGTTATTAATGCATTAGTAGCTTGGAAATTTAAGAACAATCGATCTAAGATGTTGGATTAAAATCTGAAAAGTCAGGGCTTAAAGGGGGGT
>OZ010738.1:177891378-178066378 GCA_963932295.1 Tipula lateralis | reverse complement strand
ATATATATATATAATATGACATTCAAACAAGCCAATTGTATTCTGAGCTAAAGTTGCCCTACCCTGGTAAGTTCTTTAGCTTAATCAAAATTGTAAATCAACATCTATCCAAATTTACGACTTGGAGTTAAGTAAGATTTAACATTGGTCTTTCGAGTCGGATCCCAGCTAAGAAGTAAATAAAAACAAAAGTGCGAGAATATTTCACACAATTCTCGAAAACAAAAACAATGGGCAATGGAGGATCTGTATAATCAACAAAATGCTCGTTTTGATGACATTCAACAACTCAAAACGAACTTCACTAAAGATGGCGAGAACAGGAAAACAAAGGATTACCTGCATAAGAAACTCAAACAAATAAAAATCATCTGGGAAGAGTTCATCGTGACCGATACTGAGATGAGGGATTAATATTTTGATGAGAATCCGTCTTATAGGTATTGGGGGGAACGAAAAACGTTCGAGAAATTCTACTCAAACCTTCAACTGCAGATAAATGAGAAGGTGAAAGCAGTATTAGGAATGCCGGTAAATGATGATATAATTTTCTATACACAAAACCAAAAACAAAAAAGCCGCAGTCAATGTATAGTTTACCAAATCTTTCGAACGCAGCGGCCAACAACAACGTGGCAAGCATGCCGCATGAAAACGGAACTTCACATATCATCAATGTACAAAATTCGGCAATGCAAAACAGCGAGCAATCACGCAAATATAAGGAACAACACGTTAAAATGTGTTATAGATGTGTTATAGAGTTATACGTCTGTGTTATAGATTGATGGCAGATGCTGCACAATTGTTAGAATCTGAAGGCAGCAAAGATCAACTGCAAAATAAACTAGCCCAACTCAATGCCAGAGTTGCAAAAATCGAGCGACTTCATGAGGAACTGTTAGTGGATGCTACTCCTGATGAAGAAGTTGAGATGGCATTAATTAAGCAGTTTGAGATACTGAGATCCAGAATCACCAACGTGCTGAATAAACAACCAAGGAACTCCTATAGCGGAATAATTACGAATATCCACGCAACTATTGATTAAAGTATCGTAAAAACAACATTTAATAAATGAAATTGACGATCTTATGAACAAAAAGGCAATATGCAACAAAAGTAACATGAAATCTTGGTCTCCATTCATACACCAAGATGTATTACGAGTCGTAGATCGAGTTCAGAACACTACAGCTTGGAACTATGATGAAAAACATCCGATCATCATTCCAAAGAACCATCCAATAGCTAAACTTCTAATTCAAGAAGCCCATGAACAAACAATGCATGGAGGAACACAATTGACTTTAGCTCATCTTCGAACAAGATACTGGATTTTATATACATAAATACACGGTCGCAGATGGGAAATCTACCAGCAAAACGAATCACTCCTGGAAGACTATTTCTGAGAACCGGTGTCTGAGAACAAAAGGAAGAGGCCATAAAGCACACAAGGGTTGAGCCAGTTATTGAGCCAGTTAGAGATTTAACCACTGAAGTATTCATCGCTGCCTATACAGTGATTTCTACAGCGATAATGGCTCCAATTTCGTCGGTGCAAAGAATCAGCTTGAAAGAGAAATGGCTACTTTGCTTCGTCAGTCATCTAAAGAGATCGTCCAACTTTTGGCGAACGATGGGACAACATGGCATTTCATACCACCATCTTCAACACATTTTGGTGGAATTTGGGAGGCTGCTGTAAAGTCACTAAAAAAGCATTAAGTTAAAGTGATAGGAGAAGCAACTCTATGACATTTGAAGAACTGCCAACGGTTACCTAACAAGCAGTGGCTTGTTTAAATTCAAGACCACTTTCACTAATAACAGCCGATCCTACAGATACCACCTTTTTAATTCCTGGGCACTTCTTAATTGGTGCACCATTGCGATCATTTCCCCATGATACTATGGCAGACACAAATATTCGTTGGGTTTCAAGATTGAAACTGGTCGATAAAATCAAACAAGATTTTTGGAAAAGGTGGCATTCTGACTACTTACATCAATTACAACATAGAAGAAAATGGTCACAAGAAGAACCAAACATGAAAATAGGTGACCTAGTACTTATCAAATACCACAACACACCACCTTTAAAATGGTTTCAATTCGAGGCCCGGGTGGGGTTCTCATTAAAAGGCCAATCCACAAACTTTCACCACTGCCTATAGAACGTAAAAATACGAATGACCCAACCCCAACAAAGATGGCAAACAACAAGACAATGCAATCAAGAAGCTAACCAACGAAGAGTTTACCACATCAAATCAACAGTGAGATTTAACATTATATATATATATATATATATATATATATATATATATATATATATATATATTTATATATATATATATATATATATATATATATATATATATATATATATATATATATATATATATATATATATTAAGCCATGCATGTCTAAGTACACACTCTCGAATAGTGAAACCGCAAAAGGCTCAGTATATCAGTTATATATATATATATATATATATATATATATATATATATATATATATATATATATATATATATATATATATTATATATATATATATATATATATATATATATATATATATATATATATATATATATATATATAAATATCTATGTATATATATATATATATATATATATATATATATATATATATATATATATATATATATATAAAGATATATATATATATATATTGATATTGACACTATGGCAGGAGTTGTAAAACATTACTTCGTGCGATTTTATGGGCATAGTTAGGTGACGAAAAGGTGACTACTCACCAGATAATACCTCTAGTGGACAATCACTGAAATCGAAATACCAAAATAAAATGAAGGAACAACTGGCCGGTCGACTAAACGAAACGATAAAGTTCGTCAAATGTAATCGAAATTTTGGGTGGTTCTATGAGAGGAATAACATAAGTTCACTTAGTTGACCTTTTTTCTGGTCAACTAAGTGAGCTTATGTAACTTCTTTGAATCAAATTTATTTTATTTGTGTAATAACCAGAAATCAGACGGTGCTAGATCCGGGAAATATGTTGCTGGTCGAAATCCTTTTTCTTACGATTAGTCAAAAAAATTTTGAAATATTTTTCATTTTACAGTAACCTTCTAAGCCTTCACCAGGGGAATAATACTCGTATATAGGTACAATTTTTTACCGTGTGAGTACTCTTCAATTTTTGTTGCTTTGCTTTTTCGGGTGGGTTAGCCTCTGTTGAGCTCAATACCATGAACTTTTCCGAATCGTAACCAGAGATCGTATAGAACCAAGATTCATCACCAGTAACGTTTTCGTTAAGTTGCTAGACTGCCCATTTTCGAATTTAGAAAGTAAGGAAAACAATTAGCCAAATGTATTCGAGAATTTGAATATATTTTTGAAAGCATCTTATGGCGTTTTCAAATAGCTCTACTAGAAATGTGTATTGGATCATTTCACTTTCTTGACAAGCAGAAATTTGAGGGAACAAAATCAAGCCGGGTGAAACCACATTAGGAATTTACCATTGCCAAGAGCCAACAAATTGTTGAGAAAAAATCTACAGTTGATGAGTTGATCTCGGAATGACAGATATTCAACAGCAATATCTCAAATTGTGTTCTAAAGAAATGAAACAACAAAGGTCCAATGTGAGCACCGAGGAAAACTATTCCCCGTTTACTTTATCAATTACGCCTCCATATCAATGTGACGTACACGTACTTTTGCGATCGTTCAATGGATCTCGCTTGCAATTCTCGATTAAATGCATCATGCATCGAACAAATTAGTTCTGACATGCCTGATCTCAACAAATAGCTGCCGATTCATGTCAATGAGTGTAGTGGCATTTTGCTCAGTTTCAATTTGATGACTAGTGATTACTATAGTTTTGACTAGTTTCAGTAAAGGCTGCCCAGACGTAAGACGCTGAACCAATAGAAACGTGCTATAGAGAGCACCATCAAAGTCAAAAAGGAGTCAGATTTGTACTAAGGTTAGTTGAATATAATATGTTTTAATTCATCCGCCATTTTTATTAGCAATAGTTAAGATCCCCGTGTTGTGCGTAATAGTTCCTCGTAAAAGGTCATTGGTGAGAAGTATAGATATTGGCAGTCGTACTCTAACTTTGGTAGGATGGTTTAAACCTAAAAATAAACACTTCATTCCAAACTTTATGAAAATGTAATAAAATGAATGAGCTTTGCTAGAGCTTTCAAAAGCAGGTTGTAAAATTTGGTAATTAATAAGATACAACCGCAGGGATATTTCCAACTTTCCAATTTTTGGCTTCTGATCATTTTAGAAACCCATTCAAATAAGCCAACTAGTACTATCGAGAAGCACTTTGTCGTGATCAAATGTTATAATCGAGATATTTCCCTAGAAATCACTAGCACTTGCTCTGGGTTTGGAACGATCGACAATTAACACCAAAAACCCTTCACCAGAAAGTGAGTTTCGACTCAGAATAATGAGGTAAGAATGTTAGCAAATCAATCCCACTTTCTTCAGCCAATTTTATGGTATTAATAGCCCAATGAGTCGCGGGAAGGTTGAATATGTTAAATGAAATATTGGAAATTTTTAAGACCAACCCACAAAGAGAATCACGGATCACGGTTAAAGTGGAATTGGAACCGGTATTTTCTGTCAACAGATACATTCACTAGCTGTCTTTTTTTTATATACCGATGTTAGTCTTTCAACTATTTGCACGAGCAGGATTCTGATCGCTTTTAGAACACTATAGTGGTCTAATCAGTCGTGCTCATAGCACGATAGAGATAAGGAAATTTTATTCTTATATACTCTTGATAAGATTTTTTTCTTGATAACTCAATCGTCACCAGCTTTTATGATATCTTGTCATTTCTTCGGTATAACTACGGGTCAAAATTTTCACACTAAAACTTACCTCGTTAGACATGTAACAGCGCGCCCGTTTATTTTAACAACGAAGATTTTCAGTACGAGCTTTCAATTTAGAAATGGGTTTCGTCACTGTGAACGATTTTCTTTCCAAAATTAGGACAGTTCATGAAACTTTAAATTTTAACCGATTTTGTATCGACTGGTATCGACTATTTAAGGCTTAACGTTACTGTAGAGGGGAGTTAATCTCGGGGATGCTGGCTAGGTACAAGATAACGGATCTGAAATAATTTCCAGATTATGATGTTTGATATATAAAATTATCTAAATCACAAGGGCTTCCAGAAATTAGCCCATCCCATATTTTAGGAAATAAAGTAGATCTTGTCAGGTTTACCCTTCGTACGGTTGCAGTGATTTAGGCTACAAGAATCAATATCCGGCTATCATACATACATATATACGTTAATTATGAAATACTGACATAAAATCGAGATAATTTTGGTACATGAAAAAATTTCCAACCTCTCCTCAAAAAAAAAAAAAAATTAAAACTTCCTCGAAATCATTAAAAATATTTAAAATTAGTTTTTTATACCGAACACAAAAACAATTTCGTTCTATCTAATGTTGATGATGATAAGAAATCAGCGTCATGCTGATTATGATTATTTTGGGATTTAATGTCATGGAATTTAATTTTCTTGAAGTATTTGTTTGTAACATTTGGCGAGGGTTGGGTATATGTTCGGTTTTAATATTGTGCAAAGTTATATTCCCTCATGTATATAGGGTGGTGTGACATTTTATCCCCGAACGACTCAGAAATCTTTTATTTTATTAGTGGATGGTAAATAATTTGAGCACCATCCTGTGTATATATTTGACATAATATGTCCTCTAATAAAAATGTGTTTTGTCAGAATTTAATATTCAATCTAAGCGCTATACGAGCGTGTGTGCTTAGAAAATGATATATCACGATATATGATCAAAATGGAATTTTTTTTGTGTTGTGTCGTTCTCAAACAGTTTCTAGTGATTTGCGTATATTCTCGGGTATTTCTATAATCTATTCTGGAAAGGTCATTTCCATAAAGACAAATTCTCAAACGAAACGAAAAACAAATTTTTTATTTTTTATGATTATACAAATTTTTTATAGACGTCTCGAGAGATAACAAATTAAAAACGATTATTTAAATAAATAAATAACAAAAACAAAATGTTACATAAAAGACAGGAAAATTAATGTTTTCATTATGACATCAATCATTAAAATTTAAGACATGTTAAATCATTTCCGTTTGATGTAATAAAATATGTGTGCGTACTGTGCCGTGTATATACGAAGCAAGACATAAGGAATCCGCTTACCCTGAATTTTTTGTTTTTCAATTAAAAGAATTTTTTATTGCTGGATTTTTCCACTCAAACACACACACACATACATACACATGTACCCATTAATCGAAAACTTTTTTATATTCTCCATCGTTTGCTCGATACACATAAATTGATAATTAAGAGTAATTAAATAGCACGTCTTCGATATTTATTTTGAACAGAAACGATGTTAATGGACTTTTTGTTTTCGTTCAAAGATGAAAGGATCCACCTTATACCTTATACACGAACATCAACTTAACATCATAGTTATAATGTATATATATATTCGACATTGTTGTATCATTTTGTGAGAATTTTTTACCAAACAGATCAACTGTACTGATGGGACGGTAAGAAGTTTCTCTTATAATACACAAGACATTTTAGGGCTTGAGATTGAGAGCCATCAGAGTGGTTATTTCAGAATACGAGGCATATAAAAAGTAGTCCCTGACATTGAAGGTCTAAGGTTAACATCACAGTGTCTCAAGGTAGTGTCTTGCATCTCATATAAGCGTTATGTGGCTCAATGCCCTTATATGTTTGAAATTTTATATGGAGACGTGATAAAACACAAAACCGATGTTAATAAAAGTTTAAAATTATAAAGTTGGAAGAAGCTACTTGAGGAATTATATGTTTGATAAATAACTGAATTGTGGTTTACTATGTAGGATGCACCATATCAGTGGACTCAGAAGAACTTCTATAGACACGTCTAAATTTTTAAAACTTGTAGATTGACCACCCAGGTGGCGCAGCGCTTAAAGCTGTGACAGTTGGAGCGGTAGGTACCGGGTTGAAATCCCGATCGGGGGCAAGATGCAAAACGGGATTTTTCACCATCGATCGTTTGGGCGGTGCTCGGTGGTGTGAATGAACACATCTAGATCCACTTTCGAGTTTATAATCCATGGACCGTCACATCGTCTTTGTCAGTAGCTGACATGGAGCTATTTAATGCACAAATGGTTCTACAAAAATCGGACCTTCGGCCGTTTATAAAGTGGTATCACAACGGATCATCGCCAGCAAACCAAAAAAAACTGGACTGATTACTGGATTCTCGAAAGGTTTCCAAAATATGACTTATGGTATCTATTCTGTATATGCCCCAATTGCCTACTATTTATTTAGATTCTTCATGTTTTTGACTACTATTGGTACTATAATCACTGAACAAAACTTTTACAAGTTATTTCCAGTGACCTATCATTCTTGAGATTTATGAACATTGTAGAACTTTCTCCGATCGCTTTCTTAATGTCTTGGGTTTGTTCTGAAATAAATGCTGGTTGTATGACTTGAAAACGTCAGGTCACCCGGTTTCATTTCGTAAAGTGCAGTTTGGAGCTGAACTAACAGTTTTATCATATAGAGTGTAACTAAAGCTTTATGCTTTAAGCTCTATGCAATGGGCAGATGGTTTCTACGTAAATAAGACCTATAGCCAGAATGTAAAATTATTTAGTGGAATGTCACAAAAAAAACTAAAAAAGAAACAACCTTAAATGGTCCTGGACCTCAGCTGTACTCGTGTCTTTTGACTATGATGAAAGAGAAAGAAAGAAGGTGGTTAGCTGCCTCCACCTGTATATCAAAACTGTCTTTTATTAATGCTTTCTTGAAGTTATCTTAGTATGCACTGCACGGTCTTTGAAAACACCTAAAGATAGCATTAGCAAAGAAGGTTGTATGCAAGGATTGTTCTGGTGAGTATAATGACTCAATTCACGTTAGTTGCAACAATCCAGCTGAGAGGCCAATGTTGGGAGAGCACAAACGTTGGTTAAGCAAGACTACATGGATGTATCGAGAGCCCATAAGAAGGTGAAATACGATGGAGCAAGAGAATCCATTATTAATTGTCACCAGAGTAGATCACCAGAATAGGGGACATATAAGGTAGTCTTTGGAGGTAATTCTATGTTTATAAAGGACCATCATAAAAAAAGATAACCATCATAATTTTTCAAAGTTGCGTCTTGGCTCGCATCTCATAGAAATGTGCAATAACGCACTTGTCTCTGTTAGGATACAGAGGAGATGGAATAACACTTGTCGATTACGTTGGAATTGCAGAGTAGATCAAGCTTTTGGATGACCTTGCGAAGGTCGTCACTTAAGTAGCAACTGCCATTAGCTAAATACAACACAAGGTGAATAGAAGAAAATTTATTTAGGAATTGTATGCTTAACAGATGATTGAATTGGATAGCCAAATAGTGGTTATATGGTCCATCGTAGAACTGTGAATGACTTCTTAGCACGTCTTTAAATCTATGTTTTACAGAAATTTTGAAGCTTGGTAGTTTATGGACTCTAAAACAAGCTTTTTTAAAATTCTTGAGTTTAAGGCGCCAAAATCTTATCTTTTTTATTGTGTTATGAGCAGTGGTCAAAAGAAAGACGTCAATATAGTAAGGCTTAATTTGTTTCTGAATATTGGTTGTAAGTCGATCACTGGAGCTGAGGTTTCGACTCCACTCTGTTATTGGCAGTGATATATCCTTCTTGATATTTATGGATATCCCAAAACTTTTTCAAAGAATTTTCTTAAGTCTTGTATTTTTTCCAACTTTTGCTCTAAAATAAATGCTGTTTGTAAGATCTGAGATCTTCTGGCGGCCTAGTTTCATTTCGTAGAGTTTTTGAAGCTAAAATAATAGCTAAAACACACATAGTGCTACTAAAGCTTTGAACCTCGCTGCCCTAGACAAACTTTTTTTACTGTGCTGTAAGTTCTACTTAATTCTTTAACTAATCCTTACACTACTTCAATGCGCAGCGTAACAATGGAAGATCATTCTTAGACAAAATATGTTTATTACTTTATTTGCAACTTTCGAACTTGTAACCGGGTATAACTAGTGTTGGTCAGCTATTATCCCCCCTTGGGTGATTTTTTTATTGGTAACCCACAGAAGGTACGTTTTTGGCTTTAAGTGCAGAACCGGCTTTGGTTCAGTCACATTTTATAAATCAAACATAATGTAGAGTTTAATCAGACTGTATCCCTGCTTCGACCTAGTATTGGCTATACACTCAATCGAACGGTGCCCAATCTTTTCGTTTATATAATCGAAATACTACATGTACCACCATCATGAACTCGCACTTAGAGTTAAAGTAGATATGCTTTATAGTCTCGGTTTTCTTCTACAGTGTACAAGGTAATATAGGTTTGATTCTAAAGTAGCGTTCGTTCTATAAAACGGCGACCTCCATGTGCATTAATTGTATTTCTTAACAATGTATAATCACTCAATTTTATCTGATTTTATTTTAAAATACTGGACGGCAAATTGTTACCCACTGCTAGATATGTTACTTAAGAACTGACCACATTGCTTAACGAGCCCCCTACTTAACGTGACATCGATTTACTTTTCGTCGTTTTTAACACCATTTAAACTTGTCGTCTGGCAAAGTCTCAGCTTTATTTTCACGATGAAATGTACGCATCGATTTGGCTACCTTTGTGTCGATTGCCATCAACTAGTGTAGCCATTAAGTTGGTTTTGTGCTTTTAGTCAAAAATTATCACAATGTTATCAGTAAAGGATGAGGTCGGTATTGCAGTGCCATATAGTAAATCCTATGTGATAAATATTTTGCAAAACCATCATGGCTACTTGTGAAATATTTTACTTAGGCTTGCTGTTACCTCGTGGCATAATCAGTTATCTCAGGTTTTGTCACAGCATCGTTTCTTTTATGTCAACGTTTTCTGTCATACTTTTCACTCACACCACGCTACCTTTACATCTTAACCTATTTCAAAATACAATATTTAAACAATTGTCTACACAACCTAAACCATCAATCAATAAACGTTTCGCTTCAATTGATGCAATAATCTATTTTGTATGTCTAAATAAAAATATGTCATCATCTCAACTACTTGTCTTATATATACATACATGACGATAACAACATAACTGGGTCACAATTTGATTCCGTAACACAACAACAACAAAAAAAAAATTATCACAAGATGCTCAATGCTTACTTAAAAAGTCATGCAGCCATTATTTATTTATAAATTCTTACACGAACCGCGTACAAAAAAATATTAAATTAACATTCACAATTAATTCATTGTAATAATAAATAATATAAAAATTTACAATTCATGTTTTAACAATTATCAATATTTATAACAAAAAAAAAATGTTAAAATTAAATTATTGTACGTATACAGACGTACATTGATGTTTGGGCATCAGTTTCCAACCAAGTCGAGATAATTCACACATGCATGTGAATCGACTCGACTGGTGATGAACTCAAAAATATTGAATTTATAAAATTGCAAAAATTTATTTTAAGTTTTTAAACGCTTGGAAATAATTAATAATACAAGAGTTGTTGTTTTGTTTATTTACCAGAAAATTAGTAAATTAAAAATAATAACAATAAAGTTAAAAATATAATGTTAGTTGCGATATGTAAAATTTTTTGTTGTAATATAAATAATAAAAATAATAATTATTATTATTATTCGAATCAATGAATTGTAAATTTAATTTTTGTTAAACAATAAAATCGAATTAAAATTAATTTTTTACAAAATAATATTTAAAATTTCATGAGAAGATACACAGATGGTTTATTTATAAAATATTAACATAAATACATAATAAACATATATATACATATAAACATAATCGTACAACATTGTGGTGTGCTGTACATATATAGTTGAATTGTTTATGCAAATAAAATTTAAATTTAAATTTGTATATTAATCGATTTGCAATTGGAACAAGAAAATGTAAATTAATTATGTTTTCTAAATTAAATTTTCGATTTGGTTTGTAAATCTATACAACAATTTGAATAAATTTTTATAATTTTTTTGGTACTGGCCAATTTATACAATACGAATATAGAATTAGTTTTATAATTTGAGACACGTAAGCTACTTGGTAGTGTATAATAAAATCTATGTCCGTGACTTGGTTGTTATTATAGATGTTAACACAAACAAAGAAAGGGTAGGACATTCGCAAAAACACTTAATTTAACTTCGTTGGTGTCGCTTTAAAAAAATGTATTGTAATATAGAGCTTTACTCACCACAAATCATGAGAATTGAACAAATTATGATCTTAGTATTACAATTTATAAAAATACGTCAAAAGTAAGTAAAAGCTTCAAAACGATCAAAAAAGCTCAAAACTTAGCTTAATGAAGCTTAACTAACTGTCCACACAATAAAATAAAAAAGTAACAAATAATCACTTTTTATTATTCTTTGCAATATTAGAACATAACCTAAAAAGCTTTGTTGAGCTTTCATAAAGCTTTTCTTTGAAAAACTAAAAATATAATAAATATATCTTAATCGATCAAAATATAATAAAAACAATCAAATTTACCCGAATAGCTGGAATTCGTTGAGCTTGTACGTTTTTAAGTTTATGTTTATTTTATATTTGCTGATGACAAATCATACGACTATCTCTTTAATTAAAAGTGCCAAATCTCGACATTGGTTGAACTTATTAAACATCAATGTTTAATTTTATCCTAATGCCTTTTAAAAAGCTCTCAAGGAAGTTTTAACTTTGTGATCCAAAAATATAACTGTTCTAAAGAAAGCTTTTTATAAGTTCAAGACATAACATTACTTAACCAGAAAGTTGAGCTTTATTTTATGAAAAATTTAATGTTGAACATATAACGGAATATGTAGTATTCACACTATTGTGAAGATTTAACAAAAGTTAATAAACAAAAACAATAACAAAAGCTCATTATATCAAAAAAGCTTATATAACCGTACAGTCAAAATAATAATAACGATTAATCAACTAAGTCTAATTCTGTGCAACAAATAGTCAAAAATTTTGAAAATGAAAGTAAGATTGAGCTTTTACGAAGTTGTGCTTAAAATTTATTAAAAATTTTAAAATAAATATTATATTTCCCGACCATAATATAAAGAAACAATTTACGTGATTTGATGAAAGCCTTTGTTCGTTTAAGTTTTCCATAGCACGTTTTGTTGTTGTTTAAACATTAATAATAAAAGCTCGAAATTGGTAAGAAAGCTAGGCTTACTGTACACACAATTCACGGAAAATGATCAATCAATAATCACGCATTATACGCTGCTTTTTTAACATATTAATATAAAAGCTTAATTGAGCTTTTATTTTAAAAATAAAAAATGAATTTTAACCGACACAATATTATATAATCAAATAAATTCATCTGAAAAACTGGGATTTGTTGCGGGTTTACGTAACACAATTTTTTGTTGTTGTCAGCATAATTATATTTTTGTTGTTGTCAATTTCTACCTTTAAATCTCTATGTCAAAACTAATGTTTTTATTAACTTATTTAAATTGAACATCAATGCTCAATTACATTCTTATAATCATTTAATATCTCTGCTATTCAAAAGCTCGAACAAAAAGCTATAGCCTGTAAATGTGATAACCTAAAAGCGCATTGATCTAAGGGAAGCAATTTATAAATTTAGGACACCTGTAAGTTGAGGTTTGATTATCGTACTTACAACAGATTTAATTATTTATAAAATAATTAAGTAAAAGTATTAACGGTTAATGTGATAGAATTTTTAGTTTCCACATTATGATAAAGAATAATAACATAAAGCTCAGAACAGTGAATAGCTTTAATAACTGTTAAGTCAAAACAGTTATAATGATTAATCAAAAACAAACAGCATTTATTTTATTCGCTGCGATATCGGTCACAAAATATTAAAATAAAAGCTAAGTTGAGCTTTCATGTAGTTGTGCTTTAAATTCATTAAAAATTTAAGATATGGTACTTGACCAAAGTATTTCTTAAACTCGCTAATTTATTGTAAAGCCTGTGATTCGTTAAGGTTTTACACGGCTGGTTGTTGTTGTCAGCATAATTTTAAATTTGTTGTTGTCAGATGATTCGATTAAAAAGCTATAATTTAAAAATACCAACCCTTGACTATAAATAACTTTTTTAATTGATGTTTATTTTAATTCTTATCCTTTTGAAAAAGCTCTGTTAATGAAAAGCTCATTAAGAAAGTTGCAGCTTTTAGATGTTATAACACAAAAGATCACTTTTAAACGAGAATCTGCCTATAATTCAAAGCCGTAATAAAACTTAAATGTGTAAGTTGAGCTTTAATTATAAGCAACATGCGATTGGGCTTAAAACACATTATTATCAACAAAGTTTATTTCGAAAAGGTTTTATAGGTGATTGTGATAGAGTTTAAATGCTGAGGTAAAACATTAAAAAAAAAGAAATAACAACAAAAAGCTCAAAATATTAACAAGCTTTAATAACAGTTAAGAAACAATGATAAATAATTCGCTACAACATAAGCTAAACATATTAATATAAAAGCTGTGTTGAGCTTTTATGAAGTTGTGCTTGATACTAGTTAAAAATTTAAAAAAAAAATCAACTCGAACTAAGTATTTAAAGTAGTATTTGTCTCTTAATCAATGTCTCTGAATTCTGAGGTTTAGTTGAAATTTTAAACTTTTAAGAATGCTTTGTTTATCAAAAGCACATAAAAAGAAGATAAAAGATATAATCTTTAATAAAGAAAGCCTTTTAAAAGTGTAAAGTGATATGCTGACTAAGTAATGGTAGATGAGCTTTTACATATCAAACGATTCATGCTACTAGGCTTTTTACAAAAAACTGTTAGATCAATAAAAAGCTATATATTTGCTAGAAAATTTAAAGTTTTATCACTAGTCTTCAGGTGGGATAGAATTTTTCACATCTCGCAAAAATTTTATATAACATTGCCAAAAATTTTTCAAATAAAAGGTTTATTAAAAACTTTAATAACAAAAAAAAGCTCATCAAATGTATAAATATCATTAAAAAGCTTAAACATGTGTACAAACAAAACACTGATAAGGATGAAGCAATTTGAATATCAAATAAACTTATTTATTGCTCCATTATTATTGTCAGATAAATGAAAGCTTGTTTGAGCTTTTATGAAGTTATTTCCGATATAAATAATAAGTTAAACGAAAATCGACCACAATACTGTACACACAAATAAATTTACTTCAAAACCTGTGATGCAGTGCGGTTTTTACAAAATACTGTATGTTGTTGTTGTCAATTTAATTTAATATTTGTTGTTGTCAAATTGTCCTTTTATTTGTATTTACTTAATTAAACGATTTTAAATAGTAAAATTATAGTCAATTATGTTGGTTTAAATTAGTTTGCTGATGATGTTAAGAAAGCTCTGTTATTTAGAAGCACATTGTAAAAGCTCTACCTTATTGATTTGATTTCCCTTTTCTGCTGGCTTTTTCTCAGAGTTCTAATGAAAGCTTTTAGTAACAGAAAGCACAATAAAACCATTATACTTAAATACCAAAATAAGCCTTTTTTCATCGTATTGTCATTAAGCTTTTTTTAAAAATCTTTAAAATCAACCGGTTAATTTGTAGAGTTTTTACTTAAACGACGGAAATTGTGGAATAAAATGTGAAAGCTTGGGTGAGCTTTTATGAAATAATGTGGAAAATCAAATGAAATTCTGGAAAAAGACTGGGATTGTTTTAGTATTTATGAACTATGGTGGTAGTTTCTTAATATAAAATGTTGTTGTTGTCATGTAATTGTGTAGTTGTTCTTTAATGAGGTTTGAAATATTTTTATTTTTTGTATCAAAGCTTAAAACATTTAATATTAAATATGACAGGAAGAGAATCGAAATGAAGTCTGTAGTAAAAAGCTTCCAAAATTTTATTTAAGCACCAACTAATATATTGCAGTAGCCTGATAAATACAGACGTTCCAAGCCAAATTAATCCGATTAATTAGCTATAAATAATAGTGAAAGAAGAATGAAGGATATAAACATAAATAATTACGTTTTTATAATTTAACGACACAATAAAAAAAACTTTTAAAGTTCAATTATCAACACACACAGAACAACATGGAACGAAGTCTATTAAGTTTAACCTTAAAAGTTATTGAAAATTAAAAAGTGTTTATGTGTCATTTAAAATAATTTATAAATTAACATTATTGTATAAACTACACAAAAAAAGCATTATTATCCAAGTCATTAAGTTGGTGAACTAGAAAATGCTCATAATACAAAACATAAAAAGTTTTAATAAGATCCAATGCTGATAAGTGTTTTGTATATAAATTGTATTCTTTAAAACGCCATGAAATAATTAACGATGTATTGTTGAATAAAACATAAAATATATTTTATTATTGATTATTGATATTTATAAACAATTTATAGAAATAAATAATCATAGATTAATCAGAAAAGTTCAAAGATGTATATGGATGTAATCAATTTCAAAATCTCTTATTTATATACTCGTTTGCGTAAAAAAATCGAATTTTTTGTTGGAATCGAGATGGAATATAGAAAATCAAGTAGTCTTAAAGTTCTCTTGATTATACCCACAATTCTAATACCTACTCGTTAATTATCAATTCCAGCTAATCAATGGACTCTATAAACGGATCTGGCTCCCAATTGCAATTGATTTATTTGCTGAAGTGGAACCCTTTATGTCTTTAGTGGGATTGCAAAAAACATTTGATTAGCGGTTGTTGATTTCTAGATAGGTAGCTGCTTACATACTAACAAGTACAAACGGTTTGATTCTTTTGAGTCTGCCAACCAAATGTACATTATCCATTAGGCTTTCGCATTTAGCTTTGATCCAAGCTTCGTTACAAAGATTTTTCTTTCAAATCACTATCTTGAATGTATAGCGGGATGCATTGATTATACTCCGAAGTAGCCAAATCGGATAGGACCATATTGTAAATCAGTATTTTTTTTGCATATGCTTCATTGTGACCTTCGTCCAATTTGCCCGAACAATTCGTTTAACATCCAGTGTCATATCCAAGTATTTAGCAGAGTTCTCGTACGTCACAGGTTTGTTCGTTAAGTTGCCATGAATGGATTTTATAACACGTTTTTATTAGCTCGCTTTGGTAGTAGTTTGTCTGTCTGTCTGTTTGACTGTTTGGTGCAAATCTTGCAACTCGATTTTCGACCACTACCTGACAAGCTATCGGAATTTAAGAGAGAATATGTTGAGGTGGAAAACTGGCCGAATTCGCCGCCTTCTGACACAAACTGTACACGAACCTGAATAAACACCTAAAACTAACGAGAACTCGCACGATTGGCTCCAAAAAAGGTCGAAATCACTGCGCCCGAGAAAGAATGGCGAAACTTAGAGCGATTGAAACGAACGTTCAACGTTCATCTCGACTCGAAAAAGACTGGCAGACAAAAGAAGCGCAGAGATCGATTGAAACGAATGCTATGCGTTCATCTCGTCTCGAAACAAAAAGAATGCGCCAAACTGAAAACAGAGCGATTGAAACGAACGCCGAGCGTTCATCTCGACTCGAAAAAGACCGGAAATTGAAAAAAGCGAAGAGATCGATTGAAACGAACGCTATGCGTTCATCTCGTCTCGAAAAAGACCGGCAAGCCACAGAAGCGCAGAGATCAATTGAAACGGACGCCGAGTGTTCCTCTCGTCTCGAAAAAGAACGCGAGCGCCAAGCTCAGAACAAAGCGATTTTCGCGTAAAGTCGACAATTGCTGCAAGTGGAAAGAAGATCAGAAATCAGCAAGGAAAAATAGAAGATCTGCACTTGCACTCGAGAAACATACGAGGCACTGCAGCCTACTGGCAGACAGCGAATTGATTGCAATGATCCACAATCTCGGAGCTCCAACGTTCTTCATAACGCTAAGCTGCAACGACCTCCACTGGAACGACACTACACTGGCTCTGCTCAAAGCCGATGGTCGAGGAAACGTCGATCCAAAGTCGCTGTCAGTTGAAGAGATTCAGAAACTGATTGAGAAGCATGCAATGACACTCAGTCGTCACTTCATGAAAAAAATTGCAGCGTTCATGACGTTCCTGAAGAAGAACGACAATGTGCTAGGTGGCAAGCTCAAAGACTACTGGTGGCGCATCGAGTTTCAAAACCGCGGAAGCCCACACTTGCACATGGTAGTCTGGATTGAAAACACGCCCTCATTCGAGACACCAGAGGGCACCGACTTCATTGATCGTGTCATGTCATGCTGACTGCCTGACTTCAGTGACGATCCCGAACTGTACGATCTGGTGTGTCTGATTACACAGGCACACGCACACATGCTACAAGAACAGCGACACTGGACTTTGCCGCTTCGCATTCCCTCGACAAGCGTGCCAGAAGACTCGCATCATAGCGCCATCTTCCAAAGAGTTCATTCGAAGTGGCGGACGAATATGCATGCTGGAGCGAAAGAGTAGCGACAAGTGGATCAATAACCACTGCCAAACGATCCTCGAGATATGGGACGGAAATATGGACATTCAGCCATGTGGGTCGAATGAGAGAATCGCCCACTACATTGCGAAATATATCTCAAAGTTCGAGCCGACGAACCTGAATGATAGCGTCGCAAGGGCAGTACGTGAGATCATGCGAGAGCCGACCGATACCTCACGAAAGCTGTTCAAGGCAATGATGCTAATTATGAAGGAACGGCAAATCTCAGCGTCCGAATGTGCGTTCCGTCTCTGTCACCTGCAACTCAGGGACAGCTCGCGAAAATGTGTCTTTCTCAACACGCGAAAGCCCGATCAGCGCTATCACGTGCTCAAATTCGATGGCGATCAGGCAGCAAGATTCTGCATGAACATGATTGAACGCTATGGGTACCACCCACGCACGCACAAGGACTTTGACTTTGAGAACATGACACTTCTCGAGTTCGCAATGAAGTTCGAGCCGCACTATGCGAAGAAGAGCAACGAAATTGACGAGAATGTCGATGAAGATGCAAACGATGCAGACGACGAGGGCCAAAATGCGAACAGAGTCAGAAACAGGCTGATCACTCTGACAGACCCAAAGAAAAGCAAGACGCTGATCAGGAAAATTCCTGCGGTCGATCGTGTCCCGCACTTTATCATGCAAAACGATCCGGAGAACTTCTTTTACAGTCTCCTTCTCCAGTACAAGCCCTTCTTCAAGAAAAGTGAGCTGCTGGGAGAGTTTGAGCACTCGAAGGATGCGTTCTTGGCATGCGAAGATGAACTGAAACAGCGCAGCAAGCACATGGAGACCTTCCGTGAGCGCGACAAACAGCTGGAACACGCATTTAATCAGGCTCATGCGTTCCACCTCTTCGATCAGCCAGAAGATGCCAATGTCGACTTTGAGTACGAAGAGGAAATTGACATTCCTGGCATGACTGACGACCAGTTCGAGTCTGCAAAGGCAGCCATGAACATGAAACAGCGAGAGTTCTACAATGTCCTCACGCGCAGCGCACTGGAACAAATGACTGGAAGTGACCAACGCGACAGGTACTTCCTCACTGGTGGCGCAGGAGTTGGCAAAACATTCACGTTTAAGACCCTCGAGAACCAACTCAATCGCTGCTATGCCAAGAAGGTCGTGAAGGTGTGTGCACTAACTGGCGTCGCAGCACAACTCGTGGGCGGATCGACACTTCACAGCTCGCTATAGCATGCCATTCCTGACTGGCAACTATCTGAAGATTATGCGACAACAGTGGCGAGAGATCAAATAAATCTTCATTGACGAAATCTCAATGGTGCCTTACGAGATGCTGTGCATGATTGACTCTCGCTAACTAGTATAGCGGTGTCGTCAACAAACATTGATATGCTTACGTGGTCGGTTTGTGGTATATAACTTGTATATAGTAGGTATTGGACTTTGCCCAAAACGCTGCCTTGTAGGATCCCTGCCCTTACCTCGCTCAGTCTCGAATACTGATCTTCTTGTCTTACTCTAAAAAGCTTTACAGATTTAAATGATCTCACAGATCAAGATATGGTCCCTGAAGCTTAATCTGTAGTTAATATATTCGTGCGGTACTTTGTAGCGACCTAGCTTTATTGTTGTCTCGAAACCATATCAAGGAGTTTCCCTCATAATTATTACTTCCATTTTCGATTAAAATAACCGATTCGGTCTTAATCGGTTTGGAATTGTTCGGCTTTTGATTGGTCATCGCACGAAACATCACTTCGCCTAAAACGTGGGATTTATTTTCTAAGTTACAAACAAACCGATTTTTCATTTAACTTCTGAATTTCTCACTTAGGCTGTTCTGATTTGTCTTGCCAGATGTCCTAGCTCTCAAAAATTGTTTGATCAATAATATTTTTAACCTCTTTTAGTTCCTGCATCGCTTGTAGTCGTATTTGTAGGTTGATAATTCTAGGTTAATACTTATTCAAATCTGTAGCTATCCCAATCAGCTGCTTTATTAACAAGAGTTGGTCTTGTTTCCTTTCTTCTTATCTGGTCGCTCATGATAAATATCACTGCAAATTGATCAGAGTCCACATCCTCCACATCAATAAAATTTGATCTGCTATAAGTAGGCCGATTTGTTGGCTGAACGTTACCAGCCATTTTTACTTTTACGTCTGTGAGTCCGAACTATTTGGTAATGTTAAGCCTAGAGCCAAAACCATGATGCTTTGTATTAAAATCTAGTTCGTTTTTTTGAGATGACATACTTTACAACCTCGAATTCTATCATCTTATATTACATTTTATTGGGACGTAGATTAAAGAAATAATCCCATATAAGCTCTCGATATGTATACGCATCACACGCATAATTATCCAAGTACCTTAATATACAGCATTAACGTCTCTTTCCACACAGCACCGATAAAATACATATTCAAGATCATGCAGTTACAGTCATCTGTGCCAAAGTTCCTTCAAATATATGTATACATAATATTTATGACTTTTGTTTATTTTCTTAAAAATTATTTCATCTCTAATTAACCGTAACTGATTTCACTTTTACATATAAGAATATATTATACAGTATAGTCCCACTTCCAACCTCTGCTAAATCTTAAACAAAGACAAATTGTTTACTACGTCACCAGCTCATAAGACACAATGCATGCAGATTTCGATGTGGGTGTCAACCGGATTAATTTATGTATTAATCTTTTGTACGAGGGTGGTAATAAGATTCTTAAGGGTGTACTGTATAATTTTATGATTTTATTATTTCGTTTGATGTCGTAAAAACATGAGATGTATCTTATAATATAAAAAGTTGAAAGCATTTTGGATCTTATTTTATCGTCAATATTTTTTATAAAATATGTATAATTATTTTACTTATGTTCTTAAACATTTTTTGTTTTGTTTTGTTTTTCGGTAAATTGTTCGTCTTCTTAAAAATATATATTTTTTTGTTTTTGTGTTGTTTTTGTTGCTGGATGCTTAAGTGTCTACATTTAACTTCGGTATGTACGGTTCAATTAACAAAATACATAAAACTGAAATTTTTATTTATTTTATCAATAAATAAAAATAAAATCTATTATTTCTTATCATAATTGGTTGTCGAGAATGGGGCTGACTGTCAATAAAAAAATTATTTTTGATTTTCAATTTTGATTAAATATAGTTTTTGTTTTATGGTTCGAGGTTTTGTTATCGACATTCACTTACTTATATCGAATAAAGATTGATATGACCTGAGAACTAATTTATAAAGATTGGTGGAATCTAGATCAATTCTAATTAAAAACTTTAAATTATTATAAGACTGATATGATCTTGAGATGTGTGGTTTTAATCAAAACAAAGTTTTTGTTACGAAACATGATTAAGTTAGGGACAAATTATGTGAGATCATATTTTTACTGCCCAGTGCACTTACCTATAAAAATTTGTAACAATTAAGAAAATATACGAAAGTCAGAAACAACACCGGGATGGTATGAAATAGCGTGCGTACTGAGAAAAAAATATTCAGAAAAACAGAGCTTCAACCGGAAACCGGAAAGTTACATCGATACTACTTATGGCGATGAACATTGGAAATTTGAAACAGTCCTTTTACTCTTCAACTATATAGTCTTCAATCGAACTTAAAGTCAAATATCAAATAGTCGGAGAACCACTACAGAAGTTTGCTAAGGACACAAAGCGATTAGTGAGAGCACAGAGAAATCCAGAAAGGAATGAAACAGACTCTCTTAAGCAAATCTCTCATGACATTTATTGAAGTTCCCAAATTGGCATGATTTGAATTTGGGTTAATAATGAGATTCATTCAATGTGAGGATTCAAAGTGATTAGCCTACGCAGTCAGTACTGTTCATAAAAAACCTGATAAATGTAAAGCTATCATAGATTTTCCCAAAACGAAATTTACTGCCAAATCTTATTTGACTGTTGACGCTAAAAAATAGTTAATTTCCCCCAATAAACTTTTTCCTCTGCTCCAATGCTTTCCTTTGCTTTCCTCTGCTTCACCTTTAAGAATCATGAAACCACTAACGTCCTCACCATGTAAAAACGACTGTCTCTTGAAAAATCATCATATAGGAGGATAGATTTATAGAACTGGTTCGGCATCGCTCTGAGATTTCTTTCGTCAGTTCTATCACCGATTGGTTCAAACAGTTCGAATCTAATCGATGAGAAAGAAACATCTTATTCCTCGTCAATCACTTTGGACTTTGTCTAGATGCCCGCCAAAGCTGAACAAGGTGACTGTCAAGAATGTGCATAAAACTCGATACATTTCTACTATATCGCATTGAAATATACATTTTTGAGGTTCACCAATACTTACATATACGGGTGAAAGAGTATGTGAAAAAGAAGACTCAACGGTCTACAATCTCATGAAATGAAATCGAAATACTTAAATCTAAACTAGAAGTCATATTGATCTGAATCTTATACTCTTGTACACAGTAAGAATTGAACGTGTAAAACTGTTTTTTGATCGATATCGTTCGTTAAAAATTGACACTTAAAATATGACAGAAAATTGCAAGCAAAAAAGCTTCAAAAATCTGGTCCAATCCAAAATGATTCTCGATTTTATGGTTGATATCGATTAATGTATTAATAAACATACACATACCATAAAAAATATTTAAATCGATAACGTTCGTTAAATATTGACAGTTGTAGTATGAGAGAAAATGGTAAACAAAAAGCTCTAAAAACTGGCCAAAACAAATAAAATTATAAAACTGACTGGACAGTGTTTGTTTTTAAGCGACACCACATGCCTGTACCGGCTTTCATTCAAACGGAGACCAAAAATTTTTATGGATTAAAAAAAATCAAAAAAGTTCAAACAATTTTTTTTTCGATTTTATGGTTGAAATCGATTGATTAATACAGAAAAACATGTAGGTACCATAAAGAACATTTCTATCAATATAGTTCGTTAAATATTGACAGTTTAAATATGATAGAAAATGGCAGACAAAAAGCTCCCAAAATTTTGTCAAAAACAAAATGTTTTTAAATTTATGGTTAGTTCGATTGATATTTCCATAATTAACATATACGTACTATAAAAATCATTTTATCGTTCATTATCATTTTGTATCGTTCGTTGAATATTGACATTTAAACATGAAACAAAGGCAGACAAGAAAGCTCCTAAACTCTGGTCAAAATCAAAATGATTTTCAATTTTATGGTTGATATCGATCCACAATAAACATGTAAGTACTATAAAGAACAGTTTTGTCGATATCGTTAGTTAAATATTGAGATCATTCGTTAAATATTGACAGCTAAGTTATGAGAACAAAAAAACGTCAAAAAACTGGTCAAAACTAGAATAATTTTCTTGTTCATGGTTCATGTTGATAGTTAACATTAAAATACCAGAAAGAACATTATATTGAAAATCGTTCGTTATATATTGACAGTTAAAGTATGAAAGAAAATGGCAAACAAAAAGCTAAAACCAAAATGATTTCGATTTTATGGCTGATATAGATTAATGTTTCCGTAATTAACGTATAAGTACCATAAAAAATACTGTAATCGATAGCGTTCCTTAAATATTGACAGTTGAAGTATGAAAAAAATGGCAAACTTAAAAGCTCTAGAAACTGACCAAAACAAATAAAATTATGAAACTGAATGTACAGCGCTTATTTTTCAGTGACATCAGATATCTGTACCGGATTTTATTTAAATCGGGTACCACAAATTTTTATGGCAAAAAACAGTTAGGCTCACTATAATTATTCAAAAAAATTGAAAAATATTTTTTCCCCCGATTTTATGGTTGATAGCGATTGATATATCCATAATCAACAAAACCGTTTCATAAAAAACATTTTGCTCGAAATCGTTCGTTAAATATTGACAGTTAAAATATGACAGAATATGGCTCGCAAACAATCTGAACCAATCCAAAATGATTCTTAATTTTATGATTGATATCGATTGATATATCCATAAAAACATGTAAGTACCAATAAAAACATTTTCATCGATATCGTTCGTTTAATATTGACATCGTTCGTTAAATATTGATTCACATCGGAGACCAACATTTTTATAGCATAAAAAGAAATAGGCTAGCCAACTATTTCTTCTTTTTTTTAAAAAAAAAGTGGGAAAAAATATTTCTCTGATTATAGTTGATATCGATTGATCATGAAAGTCCCATAATAAACATAAATATACCATAAAAACATTTTTTCGATATCGTTCGTTAAATATTCCATTTTAAATGACAAACAAAAAAGCTCCAAGAAACTGACCAAAATCAAAATATTTTTGGATTTTATGGTTCATATAGATTAATGTATCCATAATACATTAACGTACCATAAAAAGTATTTCATAGGAAATTGTTCGTTAAATTTTGACAGTTAAAGTATGAGAACAAAAAAAACCAAAAACCTCAAAACCAAAATGTTTTTTGACTTTATGTTTGATATCGATTGAAATATTCATAATTAACCTAAACGGACCATAAAAAACATTTTTATCGTTATCGTTCGTTAAATATTGACATTATAAAATGTATGAGAGAAAATGGCAAACAAAAAGCTTAAACAACCGATCAAAACCAAAATGATTATCAATTTTATGGATATGTTTATATCGAATAATGTATCCATAGCTGACAATAAGTACCATAAAAAGTATTTTAACCCATATCTTTCGTTAAATATTCACAGTATGAGGAAAAATGGCAAAAAACTTCAACAAATATAGACCAAAACCACAATGTTTCTTGATTTCATTGTTTAGATCGATTTATATATCCATCGTTCGTTTAATATTGACAGTTTAATAAGAAAGCAAATGATTCTCAATTTTAGAGTTGATATCGATTTATAGATCCATAATAAACATGGAAGTACCATAAAGAACATTTTCATCGTAATCATTCGTTAAGTATTGACATCGTTCGTCAAATATTGACATCGTTCGTTAAAAATTGACGTTAAAATATGCGAGAAAAAGGCAAATAATAAAGATTCAGAAACCTGGTCCAAAACAAAATGTTTTTTGATTTTATGGTAGATATCGATCTAGCAGACCTGGTCAAATCTGTTTTGGACCGAATCTTGAACCACATACCTATGGCACAAACGTACGATTTTAGTCCAAGTTTGATATTGATATGTTTTTAACGATATTGGCATAGCTGATGTTCTAACCAGCCTGACATTTAACCCTGTCTATCATACGCGGTAAGATGTTTAGATAATGACTTTGAAGTGATTATCGTGGTTCGACATTTGTCTGACTTACATCCTCAAAATTAAGCCCGAGCTTTGAAATACACTTATCTAGATGTTTTTGATGTATATACAACCATTTAGTATCGGTTTCGAGTTGCAACAAGGGCTTACATTACATAGATTGTTATAAGCTTAGGTAAAGTAAGAGTATACAGCCGAGTCACATTATATTTATACACCATATCGTATAAAGTATATAAAACTGATAAGGAGGTTAACCACCCAACTTATATTAAGTAAATAGTTAGACTTGATAAGATCATAATGGCCCCAGAAATAATCAACTAAATTATTAGTTTTTAACTACCAGTTTCGAAAATCCGAAACAAAAATTGGGTTACAATTTATTATTATTATCTGGATCTATCTATCTATATATATATCTACTCGTATTATATAGACTCATAAAATGATATATTAACGAGATATCGTAAATAAAATTAATATTTCATTTTTTTTTTGTTTTATCTTAAAGACAGATATAATTAACCAAAATAAATTACACAGCACAAAAAAAAATCTTTTTTATAAAAGTTTTTGTTCATTTCGGTTTTTCAGCATTTTTTTAGTTGTTAGTCGGTTGGCTGATTGTGTATATAATTTACGAATATATATTCTCCATATATTTTGTGTTATTTTCTAACAAAATTATATGAAAAGCGAAATATAATAATAATTAATTGTTCTTCAAATAGAACAAAAAACAATGCAACAACAACAACGGCTAAAAATTAAGAATATTTCAGTTTGTCTTAATACTTTTACTCGCAAGTAGCGCGATACAACAACAATATAACGACAAATTGTAAACGCGTCGAAAAAAAAATTTTCCTATTTTCATTCTGTTGCTTTTCTGTTAAAAACGTATACATTCTTATTCTCTGCACTTAATTTCCATCCCCTTATGTTTTCTACCATTCCACTCGCAACTCTTGTTTGATTCGATAAATATTGGGTAATATAAAAAATATTCGCGGTTTTATGCCACTAGATGGTGTTGATGTCGACTTATATCAAGCAACACTCAACTCGATGGGCTCAAATTTACGTCTACTGAAATTTTGCAACATCAACCACATGACAGTTTGGAATCATTTAAAAAGAGCAGGCTGCATTATGAGCTGCTGCATCGTAGAATAACTATTAATTCGGTCTTGAGGCCTTATTTGGATGCTCGATATCGAATAATCGAACGACGATATCGAACAATCGGTATTTTTGAATTCGAACACTTACTCTGTCGTGTATAAACATAAACGACTGAGAAGATCTTTTATTTGGCAATTCGATTTTGAGCATTAGTTGTTCGATAATGATCGAATTTATGTTCGTCGTTAGTTTTGTGAACGAGCCCATAAAACGACGATACACAAATAAATATATATAAATATATATATATATATATATATATATATATATATATATATATATATATATATATATATATATACATATATATATATATATATATATATATATATATATATATATATATATATATATATATATATATATATATATATATATATATATATATATATATATATAAATAAATATTTATATATATATATATATATATATATATATATATATATATATATATATATATTAATATATATATATAATATATAAATGCATATGCACTGATACAATGATGTAGGTATAGCTCTAGCTTCTCCTCTCTACTCCCACGACTGCCTTCTCTAGGTGATTGGTGAACCCTGTTAGTCTACGGGTAATAAAATGTGCTCCAGGGTACGACTGAAAAGTGAACTTATAATAAATATAACTAACCGACTTGTTTACGAAAGGGTAAACTAAGGTGGCACTGCATACGCTCATGTCTACGTGGCTAAGAGGATGTTAAGTTCCTAGTATGGTCACTCCGAACTAGGTGACTTTCGGGTTTTATAATATAGCCTTCCAAAAATAATGCTGAGATCTGCCATAGACCGTATTTCTCGTGAGAATAAAATGGTACCAAACAAACAAATTGTGAATAATGCTTCTCAGACAGCAAGAGTAGGCTAGTTCTGGATAAATTTCGGAAATACAATGGAAAAAAGTTGAGAGCAAATTTGAGATATTCAAGAGATAAAACTAGAAAAGAAGATCGCCGATACATCATACCTCCCTTCTATGGAAAGCCCCAAGTGGGGCGGAAGTAAACGGTAGCGATGAAATAAACTGAGCCACTAGTTTAAGTGCGCAGATAAGTCTAACCCGACCAGAAAAAAACAAATCAAACTTCAGTGTCCAAAGTGCGGCTGGTGTTTTACAAATTAACCAACTGTAAGAAGGAGATGATGATGAGTAGTAGGGTAAGTAGAAGTGAAAGGAAAAAACACAGCTTAGAATTAAGAAGTAGTACGGAAACAAGTTCTGTCTGACGAAACATACATCAGTACAGAGCTGGTGGTAAAGGGGTTATCCTCACAAACATTACAGAAAGAAGGACGTACACTCAAAATACATATCAGAATGCATTCGGTGATGATCAATGCAATTGTTGCAGGAAATGGCCACAAAATGTATAGTAATGAGCTGCACTAGCTTTTTGCGTTCCAGCATCCTTAGTACGGGATATTTTTATAGACTGTCCACCCAACTAAGATTTAGAGCAGGTTCCAGGACTTGAGTGCTTTTTGGGTGATGTGTCCCAAAAAATGTACCCAAAAACACCGAAAACTTTTTATACGACCTATTAAAAAAAAACTTATTATAAAAGTTGAGGCCGCGTAGTCGAAAGAAAAATGTTTTTATTATTTACAATTATTTTTCTTTTGTTTTGTTTTTTTAGGGCACTCGAAAGGAGGAAATAATTGTACCTACTGCTATACACTATATACCAAACCGACTTCAAAAGCATTTAAATTAATAAATTAAAGCAAAGAAAACACTGGGAAATGAAAATACTCGGCAACGTCTTATAACTTTTTTGTTGTTGTTGTTGTTATTGTTGTTTAGATTTTTAATGGTTGGTTATTAGAATTATTTATGATCTAAATTAAAAATGTGTTTTAGTTGCTTTGTATATGCGTATACATAAAATATGCCATTTTGTCATATTTTCTAACGACTTGGCTCGATTATGGCGGATGGGTTTTTCTTTTATTTCGTTTCCATTTTGATGAAATGAATATTAACAAAAATTTACAACATTTTAATCCCTATCGCGCTGTGAGGGGTCATTCTGGAATTATATATACAAAATTTACACATAATTAATCGTTAATATTTTTATTTATTAATGGATTAAATACAATATAAGTTCATACAACTATAAGTATTTTCACCATTTACTAGGGCAAAACCAGAGACTGCATGGAGAAAGCTAAAGATGAAGAAAAGTGCAGAACCGGATGGAAAAAATAAGGGAAACCAGATGGGGTGCCTGCCTCAAATAGACCACTCTGCCTGATTGACACCTTCGGGAAACTATATAAGCACCTACTGCGTCACAGGTTAATAGACGAAGTCAACAGAACTGGCGGAGTTGCAGAGAACCAGTTCGGTTTTCGAGCGGGTTGTTCTACAGTAGATGTTATAGCGAAAGTCATGAGGTTGTCGATAAAGCAGTTGATGGATCGAAACACATATGGCGTAGTAGTAATTACTCTAGGCGTACCGAATGCATTCAACAGCGCAGCTCAGGAGTTAATCCAGAAAAGGCTTGAAGAATATCAAGTAAGCCTGAGTCTTAGGAAGATTCTCGAGAGCTATCTGAGTGAACGAAAAGTCTTTGTCAAATAAGCGAACGTAGCTACTCTGATAGAGCTCTGAAGACTCCAAGCTAGTGGGAAATGCTGATGACTTGGCATCAGTTGCAGTTGGTGCCGAAAAAGATCGAGGCAGTTGTAATGGCAGGTAGGCGGATGCTTTCGCCTATGTAATTCAACATAAGAGGAATAAGAACTGTACCAACAGCAAAAATTAAGTACCTGAAAATATAGCTGGACCAACGAAGAATCTTCCAAGCGCACATTAGACAACCGGTGGTAAAGGCGAATAGAACAACAACTGGTCTTATTCGACTAATGGCCAGCACTGGCGGACCGAGCTTAAGTAAGAGGAAATTGCTCTCCTCGGTAGTCGCATCAATCCTTTTGTATGGGGTACCCGTATGGATCTGAGCATTGGACACTGCAAAGGCCCGTGATCAACTGGAACGAGTTAAACGAACTATTGCATTCCGAGTATGTAGTGTTTATAGGACAATCTCGAAAAAGGCATCCTTCGTACTATCAAGCATGCCACCTATGACGTTAATGGCCAAACATAGAGGCACAGTACTTAGTGGGACTCTTAACGAAGACGCCAAAGCGCAGACACCGCGCCATGGACCAAACGGCTGATTCCTAAAGTAAAAGAGTGGGTGGAGCGTAAGCATGGTGAAATCTACTTTCACTTAACGCAATTCCTATCTGGCCATGGCTGTTTTAACAGCTATTACTTTCAAATGCATATTAAAGAGAGGCCCTGTTGTTTCTACTGTGATGAACAAGATACATCAGAATACACTATTTTTCACTGAGAACGGTGGAAGCGGGAGCGTCGTGAGTGTACTGATAAAGTGGGTCAGCTGACAATGGAAAATATTATCCCTAAGATGCTGTCGGAGGAGGAAAATTGGAACACCATTCATACCATGATAATGATGGTATTACGTCCAAAAATGACACAACAGGAAGCTAACAACATAATTTGATAAGAACCTGGACATACAACGCCTGAAGTTATGCAAATTTTGCAATCCCAGTCGTGTGGACGAGCGGAGTGTGAGGTTTTAGTCGGTAAGAGTCCGGCACAGCGCTCATGAGGGTTTCCCCACTCGAAAATATATATATATATATATATATATATATATATATATATATATATATATATATATATATATATATATATATATATATATATATATATATATGTATATATTTATATATGTATAGATATATATATATATATATATATATATATATATATATATATATATATATATATATATATATATATATATATATATATATATAGAAAATTATCATACGTTACAATTCTCATACGGTGGTCATTATGGCCCTATATAGAAAACAATTACATTACATGTCAATACCTACTGATACAACCGCCCAAATTTTCATACTACCTTGTAGTGGCAGTCCGTATCGCGCTTTCCAAGTTTCAAATATTTCCAGGAAATTTGTTTTGCGCTGCAGCACCCTAATCACTAGGCGGGCGAAATCAGTTCATAAGACTGTGGCTTAGGTTATACTATTAGTACCTCACCCACACTCCTTGTAGTTTTCGTTGTTCCGAAAAGCGTTCCGAAGTGCCAGAATAGCAATAAAGGTATGTGCAAAATGGTCTAGGATGATTTTCATTTCTTTCTGTATGAAACCGAAACAAAGACCATCACACATAAACCAAGACAATTGGGCCTCAACTTGATGTAATGGAGACACTACAATTAACAGACCCAAATTTCAGCTGTACTGTAAAACAGATATTTTAGTGAGGGCAACAAAAATATATCTGATTCGAAGCTAGTTTTGCTATTCAAATGGTAATTTTCAAAGTGTTAGCTTGTGTTAAAGTATAAAGTGATATTTCAATCCAGTCTAGTAGAAATCAATTGACGGTTTCGTACTCACTGAATTGTTTTCTTTCCGAATATTGCAAAGATGTTTCGAAATGTTTGGATAAGCCAAATTGACATCGAATATCTTGTGTGAAAAAAGAATTGTTCTGAACTCATCGACATCAGAACCAGGAAAGTTACAAACTGACACCAGAATTATCCTTGAAGTGTGTAGGAATATAAAATGCAACAACTATCGCGGTATAACTTTGTTTAGCACACATTTAAAAGTTTTGGCCAACTTGAGTCATAGGATAGTTATCAACATACAATGAAACGATATTGAGTGATCTTGATCAAACTGTGATGAGTCAAAGTTTTAGTTGATAATTGACAGCTAGGAGACCTAATAGCTGAAATTTTATTCACTCTATCATTAGAAAATACCGTTTGTCAATTCAATATAGTGAGCTTCCTATATTGCGAATCATGCCACCATTTATTATGGATTGTATAATAATCTCAATAAAAGAAGTCCTCCACCCATTTGAAATAGCATCAATTTCTTCTGTATAAATCAATAAAGCAAAAATGGACCCGCGAGAAGGCAGACACTTGGAGACTCTATTAAAAACAACACAATATGAGAGGGTGAATGAGTTTAAATATCTGGGAGCTTTGATCACCAAACAAAACTCCGTTTTGGTAGGCATGTCATCGAGACATTTGACATCAACATCAAAGTCTTCAAATCTCCCCATATATCGCGCAAAGTAAAACTACATATCTATAAAGTAATGATAAGACCAGCGATAACTTGTGATTGTGACCCTTGAACATTGACACCGCAAAACATCAAAGAGCAAATGAATAATGAGATCAGAATTGATTTTAAATAAAAATTGATTCATAAAAACGTCGCGGAAAGGACTTCAAGGGAGACCCCATACTCGATGGATGGCCGACGTGGAGACCCGCATACACCCAGTCACCGTTGCTGGCGATTCCTTCTTGTAGGTCGAACTATTTGGAAGAGAATCTCGATGTTACTTTTGGTTCCGAAAGAATTGTTACCCTGAAGCTGGAAAGTTCTAGACAACGAAAGCCTTAGTGATCTACGCTATACTATGTTCGAGGTGCTTACAAAAAAGTCAGATAGTCAGAGTGCAATTAAGCATCACCTGGGTCCTGTTCGTATTACAAGACTGGCACAACTACTAGATGCGACAAGTAATGCATGTGAGGAGGATAAGCAGTAGAGCAGGAAAGTAGTCATGGACTTGGATACATCTATCCAACAAAGAAGTATTGCAGGCAAAAACTCTGAAGCAGGGTAGAAGAGGATCCATAGAGATATGCCTTTAAAATTGTAACTAAGAAATGTGGCCGATTGGTGGCCACCATAGTTGCCGAAACTGTGTCCACCACAGTTAAAGATGAAGAAAAGTAACGGACCAGATGGGATCCGGCCAAAATTGGTCAGAATTGCATCTGACGTCCACCTAAAACTAATCTTGGATGTTATAACTCAAGCTTTTAAGAATGCAGATTTTCCACGCATCTCGAAGATAGCTAGACTTGGGTTACTAAAAAAGGAGAAGAAACCTGCCTGCGTTATATAGACCAGACTGCCTGTTGGACACCTTCGGAAAACTATATGAGCACCTAGTGCAGGTAAATAGACGAAGTCAACAGAGCTGTCGAACTGTAGATGCTATAGTGGAAGACTTGAGGTTTGTCGATAAAGCAGCTGGCGGATCTAAACACACACGGCGTATCCCAGTAGTAATTACCCTAGACGTACGAAATGCATTCGAAAGCGCAGCTGGGAGTTAGAGGAATTTCAAATCAGCATGAGTCTTCGGAAGGTTCTTCAGATCTATCTGAGTTATTGAGAAATCATTGTAGAATCAGCGGTCAATATTACTATCATAGTGAATATATTACGTCAAACAATGAAAACACAACATGTTACAGCATAAGTTGCTAAAAACATGTAGGTACATCCAACGCCTGAAGCTATGAAAAATATTCGATACCGGTCGTGTGGAGGAGTGGATAGTGGGGTTTTAGTTAGTTAGAGTCCAGCACAGAACCCATGACGACTTCAGAATATATATATATATATATATATATATATATATATATATATATATATATATATATATATTTATTTATATATATATAAATATATATATTATATATATATATATATATATATATATATATATATATATATATATATATATATATATATATATATATATATATATATATATATATATATATATATATATTTATTTATTTATAAATATATATATATATAATATATATATATATATATATATATATATATATATATATATATATATATATATATATATATATATATATATATATATATATATATATATATATATATGTATAAAGGGTGGCTGAGACCAAGTGTTACCAATTGAAAACGCTGTAATTTTTTTAATTTTGATTATTTTTTATTGAAATTTCGAGGAATATGTTGAAAACATATTACATTTTATGAAAACCATGTTACTGCTCGATATAACCTCCTTTGGCTCTGATTATTTGATTCAGTCTTCCATAGAAAGCATTGTATGCTGACCGTACGTGGGCTTGCGGAATTTTATTCCATTCTCGAACAAAAGCTGACTTCAATGCATCAACTTTTTCGTATTTTTGAGTGGACACCTTACTCTCCAAAATGGACCATAATGAGAAATCCATGGGATTCAAGTCTGGTGAATATGGTGGCCATTTTTTCGATGAATTCAGCCGCGGAACGCAATTTTGTAAAAACTGCTGTGTCGCTCGAGCTTTGTGTGACGGTGCCGAGTCCTGTTGGCACGTCCAACGGTTCGTACCAAAATGCTTACGTGCCCAAGGTAGCAAAGCATCGTTAAGGATCTTTTGGTGGTACATCTCTTGGTTTACCTTGACTCCATGTTCGATAAAATCAGAGGAGTGCGTCCATCTGCAGAAACTGCAGCCCAAACCATAACATAAGCTAATGATTGCTTGCGCATGGCAACTCTTGTGTCCAAATTATCGTTGGACTTGTGGTCTAACCAAACGCGATCATTTTGTTTAACTGTTGAATGATGAAAATTTTCTCATCAGAAAAGACTATTTTTGGAATCTCATCACGTTCGGCCAAGGCCTTCAATGCTCGTGTTCTTTCAAGCCTAATTTTTTTTTGTGTCTCCGTAAGATCTTATATATATATAAATATATATATATATATATATATATATATATATATATATATATATATATATATATATATATATATATATATATATATATATATATATATATATATATATATATATATATATATATATATATATATATATATATATATATATATATATATATATATATATATATATATATATATATATGTATATATATATATATATATATATATATATATATATATATATATATATATATATATATATATATATATATATATATATATTTATATAAATCGCTAATCTTCAGTTATCGTTGTGCGTTGGATGGTTAATGAGCCCTAAGGCATCTCGTTAAATTATAAAATTGTGCCGAACATGCAGCCTAGTTGCTGCCACGTTTTCAGTAAAATGTTGCCTATTGCCATGTTTTTTTGTCGATGTGTCAGATACTTCAAACCAAAATAGAATTTAATAAATTATTCACACCTCACCTAATTAAATCTTTCACAACAGCTTATCATAAAATTTCGATCGGACCATTAAACAACATTTTTTTTTTAACAAAGATTTTATTAATCTATTTAACGATTATAATATAACGATAAAAATCCAATATCGTATAGAAAATAGGTCTGCCGGGTGCCTGTCTATAATATACATAATACCGTCTTTATATACATTATTCACAGTACCTTAACCATTAAAATCGTACGAAGGACTTAGAATTAAGAAAATGCATAATAAAAGAAATAATTCTGAAGCAAACGAACCCTCATACTTTCTCGATATTATAAAAATAAATTGCTTAGTTTCTTTTTATCTTGTATGTTACCAAAAAGCAATAAATAGCGGTAAGCCTTTTAACATATATAAGAAACAAAAAACAAATCTTAAAATGTACCAAAGACACACAATATAAAGATTTAAATTACTAAACAATACGATAAAAAATATAGTTTTTTTTTGTGAATGTACACGTCTGTGTGTCAGTCTTAAAAAACTATTTGGTCTTTAACCATAAGTAAGTGATTGATGCATTGCCGTTTGTACCACATCCAAAAAATGAAAAATCATAATTTTTCACAAGAACCCAACTTGTATTCTAGTCACATAGATTTCCGTTGAATATACCCTTGCACAACGATGCCGAGTCGATCATACACACACACACATTCATAACCTACATAATAGCCATCTAGAAGAAAACATTCAGACGTCTAATTGTATATAAAACAAAAAAGTGATGCTGTGACTAATACCCAACGAATTTGAGACGACATGAATTATTGTTAGCATTCATTATACTCGTATGTATATACGAACAGCATGAATTACGAAAATAAACTAAAAAATTATTGTTTTGGGAGGGATTATACAAGAAAATCTTATCTCCCAGTTTGATATGTTCATGTTCAAATAATTAAACAACAATAACAAAAAATTTCATACATTAGTAATCTGCATATGAGTGAGTATACATATGAGTATTGTGCTAAAAATTTGGTTAGCACGGAACCTCGTTTTGGGGTAGAGTTTCTTATTGTACGTATACACACCCAGCATGATGATGTTGTATGAGTAAATGTGCTGCCAACAATTTCATATATAGAGATTATGAAACACAATAAATTACTTTCGTTAGTACATAAATCAAATATATAATTATGTAAGGGACATGGTCGACACTAGATGGGTTCTAGCTCAATTCCGGTTATACATATATGAGGTATTGGAATACAACTACTTAGGAACTATTACGAGGGATCAATATATAAATATGAGACAATTGTCCTAGATACATTGTGAGATAAGTAATATCTAACCATGGAGCTTTTAAGAGCTTTTCTATTTTTTTTCGATTATATCCATTCTTAGGAGCATCGATCTCTACTAGACTGGACCCTCGAACTTTATTTAAAGCTATTCTCGTTTTTCCCACTACTTCTCTTTTTTCTTTGCAGATTCCAGTCTAATGACATCCTGGTTATGTCATTTGGTTTCCATCTCAATTTCCGCTTCCTGATCTCCTTAATGCCCACTTGGTCTGTTTATCGCAGTAATTCTATATTTGTGATCTTATATTCGGCCAGAAGTATTTGATTAATCGCCTTAGACATTTATTCATAAGCACTTCTAGTATTCTTGTGATTTTCTGCGTATGTTTCTACGTTTAACAGCCATATAGCAGTACTGATATTACACAGGCATTGAACATTCGTATCTTGGTGTTTCTTGAAAGGACGGATGAACTCTAAATCTTATGGAGCATGTTGAATGTGTTTCTCGCTTTATGATGTGTTTCTCGCTTTGTTCCGTTCCGTTCCGTGTCCGTTCCGTGTCCGTTCCGTACCGTTCCGTTTCGTCCCGTATTTGTACTTTGTGATTTTTCAGCTTCATTATGGCACTTGTTTTCAATTAACCAATATAGTATGACCCATTTTAATTTGATTTGTTGGCGTTAAGCTTCAATGTGTTTTTCCACGTGAGTCTTCCATCGAAATGTTGTTCAAGATATTTAACACTTTCGTGTTGTGGGAGTTTGATGAACAGCTAGGATTGCAGTATCATCCGCGGATGTAGAGACTTTCACACAATTTGATGTTGGTGTGTTTGGATGATTCCGTGTTCCTTAATCCAAATTGATGATCTGGAATGATTTTTTCACGTTCAGAATTGGCTTAAGTTTTTGGAAGAGCATTTTTTCGAAAAGCTTTGAGAGAGTTGGTAATATTTGGACGATATGAGTCAACGTTTGTTTCATATTTGCCAGGTTTAGATCGATGTTGTCCTTGGTCGTTTGTTTGACATTGCCCTACTTGTATTTGATTGGCTTTATTTCAGACGTATCTACAAAATACATAAGACTTTCTTGATTTCTACCTTGCTCGCAAAGTTTAAACACTATGCTAAGATGTAAAGCAAATACATCTACTTTCTTTACATCACTTCTTGCCCAGCTTCCGTCAGAGAGCCGTTTTGGAGGAATTAAGAGTTTCGGTCGTATCAGCTTACGTGTAGCTTTTCATAATGAGAAATTCATTAAAATAGTCTACAGGACCATTGTGAGTTCTTTCACAAACTCACTTTAGATTGGAACAATATCACAAGATGCTTTTATAGACAAAATTTATAAGGTATTAACCGGATGCTTCTGTAAGACTGTACCAAAGCGGACTGATATCTGTTCTGCCAGTTATAGAACAAAAGTAGCCAATCTGACCTTATGTTAGGGTATAGCAATGAGTCCCAATCTTTGGGTAAGGTTACAAGCGATTTACGAGTTTATATACACAGTTTTTAGAATAGAATATCATACAATCGTCGAATCTAGCCTTAGAAGTCTCTATATACGTTTAAAAAAAATTGACCGAAATGATGACATGAGATAAGTAATTATTTAAGCAGTTTTGCCTTTCATAAGAAATTAAAGCACAAGAAAATACTTAAGCGAGATTGACCAAATGTCGCAATGGTAAAAGCTGCAGCAGTTGAAGCAGAGCATATACCTCTCCGAAGTTGTGAAGCGATATCGACTGACTATCTATATAAATGACGTTACAGACGTAACAATTGGCAAGATGGTGAAAAGTTTTAAGCAACTGCCAGTTCTTGATATTTGGTTTTCGTGGAACCTATTCTACTCAATAACCCCATTAGTCCGAAACAGTTGAGTGACACAAACAATAATCGTTTGATGAACAATTTTAAAATAAACTTGGAAGTCTCATGAATCTTAATCAGTTTATAAGAATTTGGTAAATGGAAATTCACCAGAAAATAACGAAAACATTTCTAATGAAACAGTTATGCATTGAGAGTCTGAACTGAAACTTTTGATTCTTAATATTTCGACACAATGGCTCATTTATTAAGAAACCAGTCTCTTTAAACCAATCACCTAAGAGATGCTATATTCTCGTGTGTGCATAGTCATGTTCTATCTATTGAGTTTCAGTGTTGTTTTACATCGAACTATGTGCCAAAAACGAACGGTGTATATGAAGCTTGATATATCTGTTAAATAGAACATATAGGAAAGTAATAGCTGATACAACCATCAGTTATATACAGAATCTATCAATTATATACAGAATCTACCAAACCATATCGTGTGTCGATTTACTTCACAAAATACACAGGAATACAGCCCGGTTTAAATGATAATGGCTTTGGATGATTCGACACAGTTGACTTGGATTCTATCCTAACGGTGATCTTTCGAACTAAGAAAATGACTTTGATCGTCTAATGAGCATCATTTGATCTAGGTTTTGTGTCCATATCCAGAAAGGTTAGTGATCAAGAAAGGGAAATGATCAAACAATCCTAACCATTTCTATGAATCAGGTCTATCGATTGGTTTGTGTGGGGAAATGGCTGGAACGATTTGTCTATACATTAAAAGTGACTTATTAAACCTGGTTGGTAGGATGGCTCAGGCAATCTCTAATAGTTTTCGTCTGCTTATTAAATTGCTGCGATGGCAGTAGCAGGAACTGCTTGAAGCGACATTTGAAAAATAGTTATTTTTTGTTTTACTATACTATAAGAGATGGGTTATAGTGTAAGGAAAAACAGATCTTCTTTTTATGGCTGCTGAAAGTCGTAGCGAAGTACTGACTGCTGAACTATGTATCGAGAACCTTCTCTAAGATTATACAGTCCCCTACGAAGGATATATAACAGAAGCTTTTACATTTAATATTTATGGGGCGTACCAGGAATCATTTACCATCCAGTAACAATAGATGACCCCAATCTGGTGTTGAATGACGAATTTGGATCGACTCCTTAACTCGTCAAAACCTTAATAAGGCTGATGGGGTTCTGCATAAAATAATGAGCGATGAATTTTTAGTTGATTCAATTGCTCGGGAGTGTATAATACAAAAAGGTTCTGATACCAGGTAAGGCTGCCCTTGCCAAAATCTTTAACAAGTGAACATAGCATTCGTCAACAAGCACCATTATTGAACAACGATCATTTTGCATCTTTGCATCTTCGTCTGTATTTTCTTCTTGTGGGGACAGTAGGTGCCTACCGCTTTGATGAGGTACAACCTTAACCTAATGCCATGAACTACGTCTAATAGGTCTAACTTTTACCTCTACAAATTAATTATATTATAAAATAAACTTTTATCTTGGATGTGGCCCACATGCATATATATATATATATATATATATATATATATATATATATATATATATATATATATATATATATATATATATATATATATATATGTATATATATATATATATATATATATATATATATATATATATATATTTATATATTTATATATATATATATATATATATATATATATATATATATATATATATATATATATATATATATATATATATTTATATATATAAATATATATATATATATATATATATATATATATATATATATATATATATATATATATATATATATATATATATATATATCTGTGTGTGTGCCAGTGGTTGAGACAACTTTGATACTTTATTCGGCTAAACTCAAATCAGCAGAACTTAGCCACAGTCGCTCTCGTGGCAGAGAAGGTAGAGTACTTACTCTGTCATTCGGGGTTCTCGGGTTCGATTCCTGGGGTGGTGACGATTCATCAATCACGATTGGGAGTTTTTAATCTGTATGTGTATATGGGTTGAACCGTGGGCCTCTAGTGGCATTGAGTTCTAGAATTATTTCCGCCTTCTTTAATTATATAGGTATTATATAGCCACAGTTGAATTTGGTAAATTTGGTGCTCGTTCGTCAAGTATTGAAATATATGTAAATCGACTACAAAAAATGTATGTCTATTAATCTCCTTTTTAAGCTGGCGAAGGAAGTCCCATATGTATCACGCCCTGATTTTGGACAGATTTTGAATCCCATCTCCACCATTTTGTATTAACTGGTCAACTGCCCACGAAAGTGTACTTCTTGGTCGCATACATAACAGCGAGTGTTTTTTAGCCGATCGTTGATCATATGTACATATATGTACGTTTAGGCTTAGTTAATTGGATGGTTCTCTTTATTTTCTAATCTTTCGTCTCTTATCAAGATCGAGCTCCAAACCTAATTAAAAACGAGTGTACTAATGTGGATAGGAGGGAGCGGGTCTTTCTACATTCGTCCAGGTAGACAATTTTCTCAGTGCCTTGTGTAGATCGTGCATTGTGTCAGTTGGCATGTTGTTGAGGGGAAAAACATAGATATACTTTTCGTACCTGGTGGAGACCGTGCATGACAAATGTTGGACTGGACGTGATGAAGTGGCCAGCCCTCAATTCAGACATGTATCCAATTTATAGAATGAACTCGATACACTTAGTCCAACGTTTTTTTAATCGTTTCCATTTTTTGATCACGTCCAAATAATACGATTTTTACAACCCTTCAAAATTGAGGTCTGTTGCAATCTCCTTACGCCGAGTTCGGAAACCATAAATAGTCTACATGCATAGGTCTACATGTATACGTAAACTACATCGTGTTATATACACGACCAACAGTAACCAAAACTAACCTTGATAAATACTATGGGGACTCTATCGATTAAAATGTTTCACAAGAAGTTTAATGGTTTTCGTTGCGGTCAAACCAGCACAATTGATGCCAAAAGTTCAGGACGCTCAAATGGAGTCACCTCACCAAAAATGTTTGACATAATCTATGATACGGTGTTGCAAGACCGCAGAGTGAAAGTGCGCGAGGTAGCTAAGATACTGTAGGTATCTCAGATGAACGTGTGCACAATATATAACACGAACATTTAATTATGAAAAAAGGCATCCGAATGTTGGGTGCCGCGTTTGGTCTGCGCAAAAAAAGTATAACGTGGTTTTATCGGCCAACAAGTTTATGACCACAGTTTTCTGGAATGCACGCGGCATAATCATTGATTGCCTTCAAAAGCAGACAACATTCAACGGCAAATATTACTGCAACTTATTGGACCGTTTCAACGACGTTTTGAAAGAAAAACGACCACATTTCGTAAAAAAAAGTTCTCTTCCATATCAAGACAATGCACGCGTATGTAGTTGCCATGGCCAAACATCATGAATTACGCTTCGATTTGAATCCACATCCACCATTTTCTCCAGACTTAGACCGATGCGATTTTTTCCTGTTTCCGAACTCGGCGTAAAGAGATTGCAATAGTCATCAATTTTGAAGGGTTGTAAAAATCGTTTTATTCGGACGTGATCAAAAAATGTAAACAACGTTTTTTACATGTAAAAAACGTATAATTTAAATAAGGTTATTTTTTTACATTCTCAATTTAAAAAACGAACAATGGAATTGTTACTAAAGCACCATCTGTTAATAAATTTTCTAACTATTTTACGAACAAGCTTTGAGACATACTGAATGTAACAACAAGTTTTGATTTAGATAAAAAATACTAAAAGGTAAAGGTGAAAATCTCTTTTCCACTAATGGACCGAAAACTAACCGCTCTTTCAAACACTCATTTATCTAGGCTCCTTATTAAGAGCAAAGCGAATCTTGGTAATTTGTTGACATTTCAAAACAGATGGCGCTGCAAATGGTAATGTCTTCGTTTTTTACATGTAATTTACGTTTTATGTAATTTTTAACATTTTTAACTTTTTTACATAATTTACATAACAAATGTAAACAACGTTTTTTACATGTAAAATCCTAACAGCGGTTTTGGTATGCAATGTGTTGTCGTTAATGACCGTAAAAACTGAACTAAAGGGATTTTCCTAAATTTATTTTGTCTGGTGACGATTGTAAGGAAAATTTCGTAGTTCTGGACTAATAGTATGGGATGAGTTGTATTTTAACCGATAAATTTGAAAGCCGACCATATAATACATTAAAACGTTCCTATAAATTTTTTATATCCATTTGTGGACGTGGATTGTATACATGCAGCACATAACTCACGCATACCATTTATACAACATATTTTGATTTAGAAAACCTTTTATATAAATTATTCACGTAAACTATTTCGCTGGAACTAAATTAATTTGAAATGCTAATTTAATCCAAAATAAGAAGGGAAAAAATATTCAATCCACTTTGTATATACGAGTACGAGAATAACTAACACCATATTTAGCAATGTATGGCGTACACAACTATTCACAATCGACAACAATTATAATTCACTTTATTTGGTTAATTAAATGGTCGAGCATTTCGAATAAATTTATAATCTACGTAATGAGCTTTTTTGTTGTTGTCAAAAATATTTGCCTCCAAAAAAAAAAAAAGTTTTAATTGATTTCATTCTTGATTACCATTAAAACTCTTGTCACACTATAATCAAAACATAAAATCTTTTGAAATTATATACGAGTATATAGTTGGGGAGAAACTGAGATTATAAATTAAAACAAAAAAACCGATTTCAAGAAACTGAGAAAAGAAAAACAAAATAATCGTTAATCGCCTTATTTGACACAGGCAGCATATAGCTATAGACAAGACACACATAAAAGCTTAAATCAATGCTCAAAATTTCAAATCTCCAATTTTTATGTATTTTGATTAATCGATAGATAAACTCCAAATCGTTGCTCGTTGTTGTTGTAAATTTAATAATCTTATAATTATTAATTATATATATTTTGTATGAGAAGGGGAAACGTCTGCGGTTGTAAGATAGTTAGAGATACCAACAAAAAAATTGCTGTGCTTTGTAGAAACTCTTAATATATTCAAAACCTTGTCTAATTATGGTAATATGCACAAGTATATATGAAAGGTAGACCTTTTGATATTTGTTGTTGTTGTTGTTGTTGTTGTCTGTATGGAATTCTTTTGTGAGTGTGTATACCATGGAGAATTTTGTAATAAAATTTAATTCGTTTTATATTTTTAACAAATAAGATAAGTAATCTTATTAGTATTGTTTAAAAAATTAATAAATCCATTAAGACCTTCTAAAATAAGACATATGAATAGGATTAAAGTATTTAAATATTGTTTTTGTTGTACATGTTCGGAGTATAGTGTATATACAGTGAGTCGCAGCTGTATAAACCATAAATGGCCGATTTTTATATTTCAGCGATTTGTTTTAATCCCAACTGATCTACTGAAGGTATATTTGTCTTCCTTTTTAAGATGGCGGCTCTTGGCATAACAATAATATATTTTGGTTGAAAAGCTTAACGAACAAGATTTACGGCTTCCAAATGAATGGGAAGGTGAGGCTATACTCCTGAAAGAGTTAAAACATTTTTGAGACTCCTCAACAATTTAAAAGCTTCGTTTCCGTATGAAATTAACGCAAAAGTTAGACTGATTAGACTAATGGCATGGCATTAGGTGGTATAGTTGTCAAACGGGTAAGGACTTTCTTTTCCCACTCAAGAACACTTATTTTGCAAACAAATTGAATTGTTCGAGAATTCCAAATGGCTTGAAAGGGGAAATTATGTATACTCGACAAAGTGTTAAAACTCTTTTGAGTAGAGACATTAACAGAATGTGGAAACATTGCTTGTGTATAAGATAAGCCAACTGGTCAAGTGAAGGGTGGTTAAATTTTAAGGGCCGATCTTGATTTTGAATAAAACACAAATTATTTAAGAAATTACTGTCAATTTTTTTTATTATGGAACAAAATATCGGCCAAATTGCTGCCGCGACCTCGGCGGCACACCTCCGCCTACTAGTCAAAATTTTCGATGATGCTTAGGCATAGTTGAGGTTCTATGCCGTTAATGTGTCGAATTATTTCAACCTTTAGCTCTTGAATTGCGGCTGGCTTATCGACGTACACCTTTTCTTTCAAATAACCCCAAAGAAAGAAGTCCAACGGTATCAAATCACATGATCTTGGCGGCCAATTGACATCGCCACCACGTGAGATAACATGGCGATTGAATTTATCGCGCAAAAGATCCATTGTTTCGTTAGCTGTGTGACAAGTGACACCGACCTGTTGAAACCACATATCGTCCACATCCATATCTTCCAATTCAGGCCAAAGTTCGTTATCATCTCACGATAACAACCACCATGCACAGTAACTGGCTGTCCGGTCTTATTTTGGAGAAAATACGGCCCGATGATGCCGCCCTAATGCGACAATTCTGCTTATTGACGAATCCACTGTGGTTAAATGTGCCTCATCACTGATGATGGTTTTATTCGAACATTGATCATCCACTGTTGCCATTTCTTGCCACCATTCTGACCATTGATGACGTTTGGAATGGTCAAGAGGCTTTAGTTCTTGAGTCAATTGTTGAGTTGAGGTGGACAGCTCTTCAGCCACACTATCGCGAATAGCAGCAATATTTTCTGCAGTACGAGCTGTACGGGCATGCACTGGTGTGTGTAAATCTCCTATACAGACCCGGTTAGCTTTAATTTTTCTGAATAACTTTAACGCGTTGCTCGATTGTGTTTTTTCCATGGTTCAAATTGAGTTAGTCTGAAATTGAGAAAAGTCAGTTTAAAAGCAGAAAAAACTTGATATTTAGGTGTGATTCACATTCAACGTCGGCTCTTAATTAAGCCACCTTTTATATAGGATAAAGTAAATTTCTTTAGCACTTAACAAGCCATCTGTTGTTTGGATGTTTAGATTGATTCAAGACACTTTTCCTTAATACTTTCTTTAATACTTGACTCCATATTATAACAATTGGTAAGGTTGCGTAATTATCTCTAGACCATGGTCTGGTAAGTAATAAACAAAATAATCGAAAAAAGATTTCGATTCAAATTCTGTAATTCGCTAGAACTGTTGCAACATAGCCTCACAACATGTATAGAAAAGAAATGCAACATCAAGTCCGGTCGCATTTGCCTCATGAGATGGATTTGATCTTCTCGATCACACGAGCCAATGACGTCATCAGATCGAAACCGGCCTAGCGAACGAACATTACAGATCACATACAAAGATATGCCATACATTTCATAACACAAACGTCTTCATCGGCCGATTGATTCAGCGCCCTAGCTAAGCTGTCAATCAAACTCACTTTCTGGAGCTCATGTTTAACTCCCATTCATCATTAGCTGTCACGATTACAGCCCTCAGCATCATCATTCGCATCTTTCTCCAACTCAATAGTTTCGGGCGAGGTTTTACGCGTTAGTATGAAGTAAATAATGTGTATTGGTCATTCAGTACTGTCCAATCATATAAAGGTTGTATCTTCTTGGCACCTATAATGACGAAATTCAGAAATGGGTTTTATATGAACCATTATAGTGCCGTGCTTAAGGTTGCGGCAGTTGCCCGGCAGTGGAGCCCTTGATAGGGGCTAGATGTGAAAGTGACAACCTTCAATCTCCTGTTGGATATCATAAGTCATGGTTTAACCCATCATATTGGTACTGCATGCTGGCACCAACGGCTTGTGTACGGACTGAATATAATAATGCAAACCTCAATTGAGACAGTATAAAGTGGAGGATCGGAATCACAATCCTGCCCCGGTTTCGAACTCCTGTCTTATTGATATCGTTTACCATCGGAAGGGACAATCGCGTTCCAGCTCGCTTTGAAAAAGTGTTTTAGCGTGGAATCAAAAGATAAAAATTTGATTACATGAAATTAGTCGAAATAACTCCCTTTGTATTCTATTCTGTATTTGCCAGTTCAAAGTTTTTGTTTTTAGGTCGCAAAAAATTTGTAAAAGCTTCAGCTCATTTATAAAAGCATCAGTCCTTGATCACTACTACTTTTTATCTATATTGTCAACATCAAACGTTTAATTGCTTGCATACATCGTCTTGTTCCAGAATCTGGATCCTCTTGAACTGACGAAATACCTCTTTTTACCAACGAAACTTATAACCAGATCCCAGCTTAACATTTAAGGTTAAATAAGTGAAACAGGTAGTCAAGTCCAAATTCATTCACCCGAAACTTCAGGTTCAAGGCCAAAATTAAGAATATTGGAACCAAAAATTCAGTATCTGGTTTAGACTTACTCAGTATGAATAGATCATCAATCCAATTAATTACTTGCCAAACTGGATTGTGGTCCACTTACTCTCCATCCAATATCATTGGACATCTTGCACGCATAAACTTTTCAAAGAGTGAAAAAAAACCTTAAATATTGTGTTGTTGCTTTTTACAGCCTCCTTAACTATTCCTATTAAAGTAGTGAACACATGGTATAGCCTCATTGGTACGTTTCTGCCATGCCTTCATCACAATTCACAGGCATGAACTGCGTTACAAATACGTTAAGTCTAGTCGATTTAGAATAAATTCAGATGGGTTCTGATATTGGAACCCGAACATATGGAATTTGACCAAATCAATTCTAAAACGTTCAAAACCATTACCTGTCAAAACGATATTAAGCACCAATCTTACACCCATCGATACATTCATTCCTATCAATCAGTCGTTCAACAACAACGAAAAAAATGTTAGAACCTACCCACATTTTTATGTCGGGTATTATTATAAATTTTGTACGCTCAAATTCTTTCTTCTATGCCAAATCACTCAAACATTGTTCAATGAACTAGATAATGTATACAAAACAACATTTTGAAGTTTTTTTTAGTACACACTCGTACGATTACCAAATGTTAATTTTTTTTCCACGTTTCGTTTATAATTCGGCCGAATCATAATTTTGTTTTAAGTACGACTTCCTTAAGAGATAATAATCTTATTTTATTATACTTCTACGTTTTTTTTTAATTATTCGAGAGTTGCGTTGTTGTGATTCACCATCGTGCACCGTAAAACAGGTGTTTCATGTTGATTTTAATTTTGAAAATGTCTTTAAGAAAATGTACAACGATTAACCATTAAAATGAAAGCCATGTACTCGAAAATCGATATGGTGTTGAGATTTAAGAAATGTGTACACTATAGATCTATACAGACGATATGAAGAAAAAAAAACACAACTAAATCCTGACAGATGGTTGATTTGGGTTTTCGGAATCATTCTTGCTACTTTGTATATAATATACGATGATACGCGTTTGTACATACATATATACAGTCGTATATGGTCAGGGATTATAGATACAACAACGTGTCGATTGTGAGTGTGTATATAGTGGAACAGATAACGATGGTGTGAAAAAACTTCGACTTATACGAAACACCACTAATTAATGAAGGAAGCATTAATCATTTAGATAAAAAATGAGGTTATATGTGATAACTGGAGGTCTAAAGTGTATACACACATACCATTATATATCGAATTGAAACCGGAGGACGCACCATTACCGAAATTTTGTCAATCAAATGTAAATCGACAACAAATTTATAATTCCAAAATGAAATTGATTTTAATTTTTAATTCTTCCAATTTATTCAACCGAGAATGTTCAAAAGAAATCAAATAAAATTGTATATAATCGAAAAAAATAAAATTGATGCTGGCTCGAAATAAACTCCCCTAGAGCGAAACAATTAATAATCCTAAATAATCCAAGTTTATGGGAATTTTTTATATCGTTAAATTATATATTGGTTAATATATTGTAATGCTTGATGTGCGTGTTTATGTTTGAATCTCGACGGTGATGGAAATTTAAGGGGTCGATATTTGGTGTCTTGTTACGCAGTAGTCCTCTTAAAATTCCGAAATTATAGTCATTTTTTAAATATCTGAGACCTAATGGAACAGATCATTCTGCAGCTTCATTTGACCTCAATTTCCAGGAGTGACGTTGTAGATGACCACAATACTGCCAATCATGATATGGAAGCCAAAATTTGGCTCCAAATTTGATGAACTTCTATCTGAAACAATTGATGTAATTATGCCTATGGTTTCCATTGGTGTGCATTGCTAATATTTGCAAAGAGATTTATTTTTTAAAGTTACTTTGACTGTATTAGTATATTGTACTTTTGTATGCGTGTATAATTTTGATAGATTTTAAAAGCGATCTAATTGCGTGTCGAGTTGTATTTATGTGATTTTCTAGCGTATTTTGTGATAATACAGGGTGGGGCTAAAATCCCTCTACCATTTTAATTGCGTGCCATCTTGGTTATGAGACGTTTAGCTCACTTAGACGCCCTAATTTTATGAAGAAATATACGCCACAAGAACGAGCAGATTAATTATTGCCACTCAGCGGAAATTGCGTCAAAAATATTCTAATCGTTTAGTGGCTTACAAAGTAACAATTTATCGTTGACAAAGGAATTACCAACAGTACGGTACGCCAGCAGAAAGACCTCGTTTTGGGAGACAACGGAGTCTCGTTAAGCTGAAATTGTGGTTCTGGTGCGCGATAGAGTTTAAGAGTCACCAGAAACATCAATTCGGAGACTTGGTTCTCTGCTACGCATTTCTGCACGCAGTTTACATTTCGGCACGCAGGCAAACAAATTAATAGGCATAATAAATATTAAAAATAACTGGTGACGATTATGGGCATAGTGTGAGCACTACTGCATTAGCTATTGTAGTTTGTAGCAGTGGGCTATTGCAGTCAGAGAAGAAAAATTAAAGTTCATAAGATCGACCGATATTTAAATGGCCGTCATAGTTTTGTGGCAGAAATGCTATTGACAAATCATGAGTTTTTTTTTAACTTTACGAGGATGACCACAGATTCTTTTCAAAAAATATACCAAATTTGGAATGTCAATTGGAACGATTTCCCCTAGTAGGGATTCAAACCAATCACTGAATAGTTCGATCATTGAATAGTGAAAAATAAATATCCACTTTCTTGTTTTCACTCACTTTTATTAAAATCACCACAATTCACTTTTACAGTACTTTTATTTCACTGTTACTTTCACTTTTTCACTTTTAATCGCTTTTCCCCGATTTAAACTTATCGCTGTTCCAATTCAAACCGAAACTCTACGCTTTCTGTTCGCGTATTCAAACTCAATTGGCCTGCTTCTCGGTCACAGTTGAAGTTTCCGATTGTTAATGATTGCTCGTGTATCCTGCGTTTATACTGATTTCGAATTGCGAACAATTAGTTATTCTTTTCAATCACAGATGTCACCGGCGTCAAAGAGACTCAATTTTTTTCCAACGTAACACCTTTGGTTTTCCTCGGATGCCCTTCTGAAGTCAGTAGATTACATCATTGATATTCGTAATTACCTTATATGGTCCATCCCAGCCTGGTTGCAGCTTCGGTAATAAATCTCTCTTGCGTTGTAAATTGTAAAGCCCTACTTCCTGCCCTTCTTTAAATCCTCGTTTATTTGTACAGATGTCATATTCTGTGAGAAACTTGTGTATCTCGTCGATATCTTCTTTCATTTTATCGACATAAGCTTGTACACACAAAGGCATTGCTCAAAACATCAAATCGCCGGGTAATCTTAAATTGGGTCCAAAAATGATGGGATCTGGTGTTATCTCGTTGCATTATGTGTCGCTGATCGACATGTCATTAAGAAAAGTAGTATATTTTGATTCCAATTACCACTTCGATGTCCGATATTACGGCCTTGATCTGAATGAATTTCCATTGGTGCCCCATATCGACTTATCCAATTATGTACCACATGGCGTCAGCGATTATTTTTGTTTGTGGTTTGATATTGGATAAACTTCAGGCCATTTACTTAAATAGTCCGTCACGACTAAGACATACTTAATCCGCTTTGATTGGTAGGAAATGGATCTGCAATATCCATAAAGCGATCCGCTCGAATGGTTTTCCGCTGTTATACTGTTGCATTTTTCCATGGCTTAGTTTTGCAGAGCCCTTAACTACCATGCATGGGTCACATTGCACACTATTATGCAACCAATAGTCTGCATCCTGCCCAGCAAAGTCTTTCGCGGACTTTTACCAAAGTCTTATTGATGCCTAGATGGCGACCATTTCTTCGTTATACTCGCTTTAATTATTGGACTCTAGCAATTTACTTCCTTAAGGGTTTTTTTGGCCTTCTCCGAATTTCAATATGATCGATGAATCAAGATATTCTGCTTTCTCCTTTCTGATTTCTTCGTTTGTCTATTTGTGTCTATAGCGAATTCATCGAATCGTTACACTTGCATTAGTCTCATATCAACAACATGTACTTTACTCTTTAATCGACCACAATGCTTGCAATCTACCATACATGACCGTCTTGACAAAGCAACTGCATTACCGTTACGATTTCCCTCTCGATGTTGGATGGTATAATCAAAGCAACACAGTCTGTGGTTTAACGCCTGCGACCTCGCAGGACCCACCTTCTCTTATAAACTTCTCTTCATTTACATGTCATCATTGGACCTATGGAACATATAGATGACAGTGTTTGCTCGCTTATTCTAATGTGTAAGATACACCAATCGCTCTATGTCCGCAGTAAATTCCTGTAGTGTTTCTCCGATTATGATCAGCACCTCATTTCCATTCCAAGGCTAGCATGATTTTGTCATAGTTCCTATGACCCCACCTTATAACGCTACTGTAAGAGCTGCGACATGGTCTTCCTTGCACCAATTATTTCTTAATTTTTAAAAACCTTTCATCAGTCGCTTCAAATTGTTGGTCCAAATGACATTTTACTGTATCTACTTTGGCATTTAACTAAATGGACATTTCGTGGAGCTTTTCACCCATTTTGGATATAAAATGGTGTTAAATCACCTCTGGTTGTAAAAGTCTTTCTAACACCATGCTGCGATCTTCCATTTGTCCATTCTTCAAAGTATTTTGTCCACCTAGCATCTCGAATGTGCCCACTTCGGAATAGTTTTTTATAGGCACCACTTGAAATCTGATTGTTCAGATTTTTATAATTATAAAAAATTCTTCCCGATAATCATGATGGCAATATGCGCTTGTATCGTTTTATAACCGTTGATGTAGGACTTCAAGGACGTCAGAGTGATGCTGAGGTGTTCCAAAATTCTATAAAAGCATGAACATACTTAGGATGCAGAAATTTTTGAAAGGGGCCCAATTTTTCCGTACTACTCGGTTGAAAAAGAGGCATTCGGCTTAAAAGCCTGGTAAGTTACACCGTACTCTAATCCAGCGTGGAAAATAAACATTTGAAAAGAAAAATTTTTTATTATCGCCAGTCGCGAGTTGGACTAGTAATTTAAAATACGTTCCGAATATATACCGGCCAGACGTGGCTAGAGAACTGTTTCAAACATATGTAACCTATGCTCATTTCGTTAATACATGTCGTATCAATGTCAAACTTGGGCCAAGGTCTCATCTTTGCACCATCAATAGGTGGTGTAAGATTCAGATCAATGCGGCTTCTAGTTTAGATTTTAGTATTTCGATTTTTGTGACTGAATTGGGATGATAATTCGAGAAAGATTAAAGATTCGCGCCAATAGTTTACTCTAGTGAATGCCTTTTCCTAATTGTTTGAAGATAAACGAAAAATTTCGACGTAAGAGTGAATCTGGGATTCTACAATTGTAATAATATTATTATATTGTGGTATAGAAGACCCGTCAACACTCTCTTCCATATCGCTTGGCTTTCATCCAAGTAATCGAATGTCCTGCCATGTTTTTTTCTGGATGGTAAAAGTCGAGCTCTTACACCCCCGTTCAATTTGTTCGATACAAATACATACCGAATGTAACAGCACCCCAATAATAACAAAAAAAAATCTGTCTCATCTCGCCTAAAACACATTTAATGCTCGATTAAAGCGAACACAAGAAGATTGAGAACATGTAATTAAAACACTATACAGTTTCCCATTTCCCAAGGGTTCACCCAATCTGAAATGGAAAATTTTTAAATTTAATTTCGCGTGTACACAACAAAACAATTTACAGTCGAAAATGGTAATTCGAAAACGACCCCAAAATGTATACAAAAAATAAAATTTTTCAGTTGCCTGAATTTAATGGATGTATACGGAAGACGACACATCCGAAGTGATGGATTCAAAAGATATTTCAAAATGTAATAAATTTAATCAAAACAAAAGAATGATGTTATTTTAAGAACTCTACCAATTAAGAGGGTATATGTTGATCTTAGTCTTTGTGTATACGAAATAAAATATGAAACCACCTGGGGAATTTATATATAAAACCCCTTTTCATTATATTTCGTTTCGGGGAGGGTTAACTCACAATATTAAAATAACACAACGTTAAAAGAATAATAAAATATATATATTTTTTTAAGTCTTATTTATTTATTATAAGTTATTATTATAAATTTTTATATTAATTGAATTTCCTGTACGTAAACTTCTTTATTATGTACTTTCAATATTATATACCGACCGAACAAAGCGAACCTCCCGTAAAATCCATTAACTTATAAATAGACTTTGTGTTATTTATTTATTTAATTTCTTGATAAAAATAATAATTATAATTATTTGTGTATATAATGAAACAATTACATTATCTTTGTTCTACTTATAAAATTATACGTGTATGGCGCGGGTGTGTACTTTGTATGTGCGGAATAATTAAGCAAATATTGTATATTATCTTATAACCGACCTGTCAAAATAACGACTTAAGTGTCTACTTAACAAAAATTTATCATGTTATTAACTGATAACATGGAGTATATAAGAAAGGCTTACTTATGTGTCGCGCAGTGCGGGTTGCCTGACCGAGAATATTGAAGTGAATTTTTTCGATCGGTTGATGTAATATCCATCTTGATCCATCTAAAATTTGATGTAATATCCATCTTGACACATTTAAAATACACAAATTACCTACACTGGTCCTCTTTCGTTAATGAACTGGAAGTTATACACAGTGCGGTGTCCAAAGCTTTTTATATCACTCGAAGTTTAATTCGACAGTCTTCTAGTTTTGATTTGTAAACTTGAGCATTATCGACTGTATAGTTTCATTTTTGAATGAACCGTATGTTTAGCACCAAAAGCTTTTAAAAAGCTCTCCAAAGTTTCAAAGTTTGGGCTATCTACATGTACGTACAGCAAGACTTCACTCTAAGTTCCCATAAACGGACAGATAGTTTTACGAAGACGGTCTAAAGAAGGCCAACATAGACATGAGTCTTGTATTATATCATCAATATGTCAGTGGTTTTGGTTGTACTTTGCTACTTTAAAGTAGAAAAGCTTTAGACCAGCGCCTTTTGGTTCAAGCGAGTTCAACTGGAATGACTATCTTTACCAGCAGAAATGCGTTAGGGTCATGCAAAAGTTTCCATTCGAATAAGTTTAAGAGAGATATGTTGTTCAAAACTGATTCAAGTTTGTTTCAAGGTCAGGTGATTTCCAACTCTTCTACTAAATCCAATAGTAATTTTAGACTTCCTGTTACATAATTTTACTTTGTTTTATAACCTGCCACATCGAAAATATTTGAAGGGGTACGCCGTATTAGCGTGCTGGTGTTTTTCACAGCGACAAATCTGTTCGTCAGATGAGTGCTTCCAAATTTGTTGAGTAAGCTAATCGCAAGTTTCTGCTCGTTTTGATTTAACGGTTGATTTATGGTCATTTCTTATCTATATATACTGTGTGTCTCTTCTGTAAGAGTTGAAGCATGTTTTGGAAGGACCTATGTACATATCTTAAATTGAGCAACGCTAATGGTTACTGTGAGAGATACCGGGTTCTGATTCTGATATATGTAAACGAACACATTTATGACCAATTTAGAGTGCAGAATTACACATAGCCGCATGTCCCAGATTTGGCTACGCCTTGCAGTAATGGAGCACATTAATAAGCGATTCGCAAAAAAATTGAGAGTGCTTTTGTCCTAAAAAACTGATTGGAATTTAAAGCTCTTAAAACCCATACAATGAGCAATATCACAAAACAATGTACTGATCCTCCAGTTTTGGAGCTTTTGTCCCTTATGACAAGTTCCAAATTTAACCAGTCTATACTTCAACTATGAGAGCTTTAGACTATATAATCTGTTAGTCGAATATATAAAATCTGAATTTCAGTACGAATTAAGAAAAATGCTGAGTATTTCTGAAAATAGAATGTAGTCGCAATATATTCAATTCCAGAGCATCATTTCATTTCTATTAACATCATCATAATAAAGCTCTGCATGCATCACAAGAACAAAATATTTCGTACAAGAAAAAAAGCTCCGAGCTAAATGGTTGCACAGTAGCCAGAAGAGTATAGCCACCCTTGCAGATTATGTAGCGTTAGATGACACTACTTGATATTTTGAAAAAAGTAAACAAGGCCCTGTAGACCGCCCAGGTGGCTCAGTGGTTAAAGCTGTGGCAGTTGGAGCGGGAGGTACCGGGTTCGAATCCCGATAGGGGCAGGATGCAAAAGGGACTTTTCACCATCTGATTACGATCGATGGTGTTAATGAACACATCTATGACCCCCTGTTGGAGTGCAGAACTCATGGGCCGACCCATCTTCCATGTCAGTACTATAGGCTGGCATGGAGCTATGCAATGCGCAGATGGTTCTACGAAAATCGGACCTATAGCCGTACGTCCTCGATTTGGCCGTTAAGGCGTAAAGTAGGACGTAAATAAGCGAACCGCGAAAGAGCTGGGAGAGCCTTGAGCCCCAAAAAAGATAGCATAGTATAATATAAAAAAAAAATAAAAAATAAAAAAAAATAAAAAATAAAAAAAAAAAAAAAAACAAGGCCATGTACTCTTGTATAATAGCGGCTTTGGTGGCCATTTCTATATGCTTTACCTATAGGAGTTATTTGACGCTATTGGGAACGGTGGAGTACTAGACTACAATACACCTCTTTCATGCTTCGATAAGGGCTTTCGAGCCATGTGTCCCTCCAAAGAATTCTTAAAATTCTGGTTCGGAACCATACTGGAAATTGAGGCTTCATAATTTTCAAGGATGATTTTATTCTGGATGTAAGAGGGCTTATAAGTTTTCTGTTATAAGCATGTGGCTAGTATGCCACTTTTTTATATTTTGGCAAAACTCTAGCGTGGTATCAAAAAAAGTTTCGAAACCCAGCAGCAGAACTGGTGTAAACTATATATCAAGGAAAAAGTTCTGGTTTCAAATTTTAAGTGGCCTTTAATGGAAGCATATATACTTCCAAATATAGAAGCTGTTGGTTGATTATATTAAAGCACTTCCTGACTTAGGCCCAGTGACGTAATCAAAAATATTGGCTTTTTCAGTAAATAGTTTTAGATCTACAGTTTCTTCGAATGGATATGGCCAAACACCCTCTTCGCTTTGATATGGCATACCACCTGTTTTGTGAAACGAACGGTCTAAGTAATTTCTGCTGTGGAGTCTTTTGTTTTGGAGGTTGTATGAGGTGGCCTTTTCAGGATAAATTAACTTACAAAAAAAATACTGGAAAAGGTGTGAAGGGTGACCTGTATGCTTTAATTATAGGATCGTGTCGCTATCCGTACCGCCGGATACTTGACTACACTTCATCTGGCCTCTTAAGCGAATTCTGGCAGTTTGGATTGGTATACTGGAAACTGGGGCTTCGTGTTTTTTAAGGATGTCTTAACGCTGGATGTACAAGAGGAGGAAGAAGTTTTCTGTTATAACCTTTGAGTTTCAAACACCAGAACTAAATGGGTTTTTTTAACTAGGTAACAATTCTGGTTTCAAATTTTAGGCGGTCTATAACCGAAATATAATATAAGCTTTAACCTATAGAATCGATTAGTTCGGTTATATTAAAACATTTCCTGATATAAGCCCAACGACGTAGCCAGATATGTTGGCTTTTCGAAAAAAACTTTTCTAAAATTACCGACTCATATAGAACTTTTCTTTGGAGTTTGCGTATGGTATGGCCATTTATTGACAAAGTAATTTACAGGAAAATACTGAGAAGGTAGATAGTATGACCTGTGTACTTGAACTATAGGACCGTGACGCTATTTGATTCATGTGCCTCTCTATAGAATTCTGGCATTTCGGGTTGGTACTGGAAACGGAAGCTTTGTATTTTTTTAATATGGCGTTACGCTGGATGTAAGAGGGGGGTAGATAAGTCTTCTGATACTAGCTTGAGGTGAGTAAGTTTTTTCAAAAATTTTGGGTTGGATAAACTATATACATATATGGTCGCAGAAAATTATATCGTTATAGTCTTTCAACCATCTTGGTGTCAAATCGTATGGCACCCAATATTTCTATTTCTGGTTGCTCCAAGGTTTTTGAAACTTTATAAAATTGCTGTTTGAGTCATTTCAAATGGTCGATAGTTTCAAATCTACTTTTCTTGGACACAATTCTCTAAGCAATGTCCCAATTATTACCTTTAAGAACCTTCGCCCCTCCACCACTTTTCGGCATAAAAATAACCGATCATGAAGCGTTGAAACAATAATGATATTTTATTTCATTCACAGAGGCCCCACTATAAGTGACCGAGAATTCACTAATACACTTTTTTAAATGCATCCGTATATCTTCATTGACAATAATGGGGGCTCTGGCAATATGGTTTGGGCTATAAGGCGGAAGAGGCATAATTTTTTATCCGTTATTTTCCAGGAGTTTTTTGACTGAGCGTTATCGTGGTGGAAAAAGATTGACACGTGTCTGGTCGCATACGTTGGTCGCTCCTCGTGGATTTTCTGCTTCAATCGATTCAATTGTTGACGATAGAGATGGGCATCGATGGTTTGGTCACTTGGAAAAAGCACAGCATAACCTTGGGCCTGTGAATATTTAGAATTGGTGTCATTACGCCAGCCTCGTCTTTCTTGACATACCCGTTTTTGCGCTTAGGATTATCTTAATAGTTCCATTTTTTGTGACGTTCGAGCATTTTGGACATGTAAAAATCATCTATCCACGTCTCTTGGATTCAACTCGTATGGCACCCAATTTCCCATCTCTTGGATGTACTCCAAGGCTTCCAAAGGTCTGAAAATTGTTGCTTGATTAACTCCCAATGATTCTGCAGGTTCTTCTTGCGTTTGAGGTGAGTTTTGGAGCGACCTAACCTCTCAAAGCACTGTTTTTTTGCAAGAGCATGCTCACCATACAAATCCACGAGCAAACGATGACTTTTAGCTGCAGTTTGTTTGCGAAAAAGTCACTCAACAAAACTTCCTGTAAATGCTGTTTTTTTTCGATGTATTTGAAATCGGTTGGATGAAACAATCAAAACAAAAACTTTTAGCTTATTTTGACAGGTATTGAATAGGGCTTTCAAAAGACCATTTGTTCATGATGTATTATTCTAATCATGATGTTTTAACCTTAACAATGAGAGCTTCGGCAACTCAAAACCAAGCATCAGTAACTAAATGTATCTGTATTCTCATAACATTGGGAGATGTTTGCTCTGTTGTATCAGAGCTTTCGAAGAGAAATAATTTATCAGGGCAAGTCTGCAGAAGAAAACTATCAACGTTGAGTCGTTTGAACTCAAGCGCTGCGGATGAACTTTTAAACATTAAGACTGTAAAAGCCCTTGATCACTTATACGCATTGGACTACTGGAGAACTACGAATGGACGTTTTGCATATACTGACAATAATAATGGACTTTTAGGGAGTGTGCGAGTCGGGTAAAATCAAATGACTTTTAGACTAGTTTTTGGAAATAGTAATGTGACGGTTGATTTACTACCATCGCATCTGACGACCCTGTAGCATTACAAAGCCGCAACCATATACTTATGCAATATGTAACGACTTTTGAATATATTATTATAAAAACCACATAATAACATTTATTTATTATTCAGTCGAATGTGAAACAATAATAACAATAATATTTATATACTCGTTCCCATCAAACTCAACTCGACACACACAAACCAACCAACACACATATAATATTATCTCCGGATATTCTCGCTCCAAATCAATAGGATACAAAACCCATTCCACATTTGTTACGTTGCTGCTATATAATAATAGCGCACAACATATCATCATGATCGTAATCAACCTCCAATCCAAACCACAACGATTGTATTATTATTTGAATAGTTTTCTACATTAAGTCTATTGTGTGGATACAAAACTATTTTTTTTTTATGAATTTTGATTAATTCTCAAAAAATTTTAATTATCTGTTCGGTTCGATGCGGTGGTTGGTATGGTGGTGGTGGTGTTGTTGTTAACCGCCATACATTCGTTGTGATGGGCTTCTTATACGCAAAGACATCTGAAATAGACATGTGAAGGCTGTATATATAGAATGGGTGGATGCGGGGGTTTTAGATTTATGACAAGAATAATAAACAAATCGACCGGATAACGAGCTGACGGGTAAAGGTAGGTGGTGGTTGGTTCAAAATCTTTGTATATACAAAAACTGTCACTTTATTATTTATTCAGGATAAATAAAATTATAATTAAGTTAATTAATATTTCTAGTTTGACGTCGGAAATAATAAAATGCCGGTTGTTCATCATAAAAGGTTTTAAAAAACACTTTTTAAGGGTTGATAACCTATATGAGTCGAAAAAAAAGGGAAACGGAAAGAAAATTTATATCTGCTGTACCTATATGTCTTATATATACGACCTAAGAGTATACATAAGAATTATTTATTTATTTTGAATATATGTATGAGTTGTGTTGTTGAACGTAAGGTATGACGATCATCAATCAATTATTATAAATGGAATATATTATGCGTGCGAGTGTCTATTCAAAACGGTTTTTGCGCAATGTGGAATGGAAAGATGGAATCATTTTTTATATTTTATATATAGGTATGAGGGTACACATGACATACGAGTGTTGTTTCGGAATTCCTGCTTGAAAAGGATGATCTAACATGTATAAGACAGCGCATATAAAGTAACATTATCGTTATCAAAATCCGATAAGCATCTTAAAAGATCCAAAGCTTTATCAATTTACGTTTTGAGATGCATAACTGGCCACATCTGTATGGGTCATTTTTGGAACGGTACCAAGTTACATCGTAAACTCGAAATGAATGAGGATTCCATTCAACTAGTAAATTTGTGCTGCTCTCAAGGTATAGAGAAGTCAATATACTGTATGAGAACTACAGAGATCAAGCCATATCGAAGGCTGCAGACAAAATGAAAACAATTTTCATCATTTTTTTATATCTAATCTGTTTTGGGGCTCAAGGCACTTCCTACTCGTTCGCGGTTCGCTTATTTACGTCCTTACTTTTGCGCCATATAACAGCAAATTCGTCGACGTACGGCTATAGATCTGATTCTCGTAACCATTTGCACATTGCATAGCTCCATGCCAGCCTATAGTACTGACATGGAAGATGGGTCGGCCCATGGATTCTGCACTGCAACAGGGGGTCATAGATGTGTTCATTCACACCACAGATCGTAATCTCATGGTGAAAAATCACTTTTGCATCCTGCCCCTATCGGTATTCGAACTCGGTACCTCCCGCTTCAACTACCGCAGCTTTAATCACTGCGCCACCTGGAATTTTTCATCTTCTTTGAGACAGTTAGAGAACTCCTCCAATTCGTTACGTGTTTAAACGGCCAAGACTCGTATATCAGTTCTAATCGTAAACACACCTTCCCAAAGAGTCTACTGGTTGCTTTAATTCCACAGTGAGCTGCTACTCACATAACCATTACATTATGAAGCAGAGAATACTAATGAATTTTTTTATCTATTTGGAAATGACCAGAGGCGGTTCCAACGGGTTGGGAGCAGTTCACCTGTTTGTACACACAATACAATGTTTTGATAGATGGTAGCGAATTTAATGGCTTTAATCGCACAATGAGTGAACTTTCCATCAACTAATGTGCGGGGCAGTAGGCTCTAACATTTTAAAGAACGCCCGATCCACGAGCCACCGAGAAAGCTTTATCGTAGTTAAATAATAATTTGTCATTAACTTGATCAGAACAATGAGCGGAGTTGGAAGGAGACCTCAAAATCGACTTTAAAGATTTGTTTATCTGGGTGCTATGCACTCCACTCCGCGATGGCTGTGGCTCTGCTACAACTTGAGCTTTTTATCAGAAGGTGTGCAGCGCAAACAGCCACTTGCCTACAATGCAAAGACAATATTCCTAGTCCTTCTGAGCTAATATTGAGGAAGGTGGGACGGCACACAATTGTCCACATGCTCTCGGACACCCAGGTGGCGAAGCACTTCTTCGGGAAATTTTTTTGGGTTACTATTACTGGAAATCACCCATCCTGCCCCTCTGGTGACGATATGATAAACTTTACTGACGGATCAGCATGCTGTAATGTATCTTCCCTTGTTAGATCCGCTACTATTTTTCAGGCAGAATTGCTGCAGTTTTGAAAGCAACACTCTTTGCAAAGGAAATTTATTGCATAGATCGTTGTATCTGCATCTTTTCTGACAGCTAGGCTGCTAAAAAGGGATTGGTTCCAATACTGTTTCATCGAAACTTATTTTGGGGCAATGATTGCCTTGAATTGACTAAGCATTCAGAATAAAGTTAGACTTCACTGTATACCCAGTCACATGGGTATCAAAGGAAAAACATTTGCTGATAAATTGGCCCATTCAGGTGCGGTTTCCTTTTTTGTGGGACCTGAGCTTGTTTTAGGAGTGACGTCATTATATCTTAATCGTGAAATTGACTATCACTTTGGTGATCTGCACCAAAAATGATCAGATAGCCTCTTGTCGACTATCCAAAATCTTCTTTGAAACATTAAACCAGCAAAGATCCAGTCGTTCTTCAACCATGATTGACGTACTTTAAGAATCTTGCTATAGTCATTCTCACGGGGCAATGCTCCCTTAACGACAAATGACTTCTATATTAGAAATTCGTTACACCGGCTGATGAGGCGGCCGAAATGTTGCAGCTTTGAACCATCTTACATAGTTTGTGGATCAACCTACTAGAATTCCAGATCGGGTCAACGATACTGGTCATCTTCTTGACCATCGGCTTATTACAACGGAATTTCCAACGTCGTGAACTTGTCAAGAGAGGGTTCAATCAAAACGGCGATTGTGGCACTTTAAAAATGCTGACTGGTTAGGAATGAACAAGTTCTTTCAAGAGTTCCAATGGCGTCCTTGCTTTGCCTTCGGTAATATTGACCGGGCGGCCATTCTGGTGTCTACTGTCATTCTCACAGGAATGGAACAGTACATTCCTTCCAGCTTCTCTTAGCCAAAAAAGTTTAACAATCCTTGGCACAATCACGACTGCAGGAAAGCAACCGCCCTTAAAGAAGCCTGTCACCACAAGTATCTCCAAAACCCGACAGCTGAACATCTATCCGAATTCAAGGTGGGTAGAAACCTAGCAAAACGAACGATATCCAAAGCTAAACTAGAATTTGCTCGTAAAGTCGAGGAAAACTTTTTGGAAAGTTGGAAATCTTCTTTTCCACCTGTCAAAGATGGAGATAGTATTTTTTCCATCGACCATGAAAAGGCTAATCTTTTCGCTCGATTAGATTCCGACCTATAGAGTTGTCGCCAAAGTTCTTGCAAACATTAACCCCAACAAGTCAGCCGGTACGGATGGTTTTCCCCCAATAGTACTCAAATATTGTTGTAAATCCTTGTCAAAGCCACTTTCATGTTTGTTCCACCGATCTTTGTCTTCTGGCATTTTTCCTTCCATTTGGAAAATTGCTAACGTACATTCCGTGCCGAAAAAGGGCAGCAGCAAGTCCAATCGCTATTGTCTCGGTGCTTTCCAATGATGAATTATTTGGAAGATCACCACTAATTTCAGATCGCCAGTATGGTTTTCGCCGAGGACGCTCAGCCGGAGACTAACGTCATCACTGAAAAATGGAACAGGTGTATCCATCAATCTGGTGAATCACAAGTCATTGCGCTTGATTTTTCGAAAGCATTTGATTGCGTGGGGCACAAGGATTTACTGTGCAAACTGTGGGCAGTTGGCCCTCGCGGTTCTTTAATTATGTGTGTTGAGAAATTTCCTTTATGTCGTAAAATCCAAGTGGTGGTGGATGGCACGACTTCCACTCTACATTCTTTAAACGCTGGTGTCCCTCAAGGATCCGTCCTTTCTCCAACTCTTTTTCTAATTTACATCTATGATCTTTTATCATTAACGCTCAATCCAATATATTCTTTGCCGATGACAGCTCACTCTCCTCCTCATACAGCTTACCTTCTTCTTAATCGCGAAACGATGTTCTCTCAGAAAGAATTGCTATGAAGGATCGCCTTAAGCGTGATCTCATTACAATCCTGGAATGGGGTGAACCAACAGGGTTGAATTCAATCCCAACAAATTTCAATCCTGTGTTTTTTCTGGCCGAAGTGATGGCTACTTTTCGTGGCCGAAATGGTGGCTTTTCTGATGGCGAATCCATATCTGATCCATTTTCGATTCTCGGCTTGACTTTAACAAAGAAAATGTCCTGGAATGAACAAATAAACAAAGCAGCGATTAGTGCAGCTATATAGATGTCTTGGATTTCTACGACAATGTAAGTTTTATTATACATCATCCGAAACACTTTCAATTTACAAAACCTTTATAAGACCCAGACTAGAGTATAATTCTCACATTTGGGCTGGAGCACCAAAAACACATTTGGCTGCACTCGATCGAGCCCAAGGCCGAGCATCTCGAATGATCGCAGATGTAAATTTATATTCAAATCTCGATTCTCGTTCACACAGGCGGAATGTGGGAGCTTTATGTGTGTTCTACAAATACTTTTATGGTTATTGCTCTTTTGAACCTTACGAACTTATGCTTGGTTTATCAAGAATTCAAGACCCACGCGCAACTAAGGAAGACCTTTACACAGATATAATCTGGAAATTAAATTCGCCAGGACCAATAGGTTCTAGAACTCGTTTTCTGTTCGGAGTGCGCGAATGTGGAACGAGCTGAATAGTGAAGCGTTTCCCTTGGCGAGTAATTTACAGAGATTTAAACTTAATATCAAAAGTATGAAACTTGAAGACTAAAACCCTTATTCCTTGAGTCCCTTCCAACCTCCATCCTTCCTAATTCCTTCCCATCTTTAGACATAAATTAAAGCAATTAAAGGTTAGTCTAGTGTTGACCAACTCAGAACAATGGATACAGTCTCACCCAAAAGGAAGGGCCAACATCAGTAAACTCACCCTTTTTTCACATTTTGGCCACACCGAGTTCAGTTAGATCAGATATTCAAGTATTTATGTATCTGATATTGCATTAACGAAGTAATTAGTATAGGTCTGAGTCAAAAAGCTACATATATAGATTAAGTTTATCAAATAGCTTATCTAGTTCGTTCCAATAACTGCTGAAAAACCATCTTCGTTAGATCTTCGGTACTATCAAGACTAATTCACTATGGATAGTTGACTTTTACTAAATGAAATATAATAATTAGAGTGACATCCCGAAATAGAGCATTTAGAGATCATATATAATGAACCACTCGATCGACGATGACCAACCCCATAAATTTGGTTTGTATCCCAAACACAAAACTATCTTAATTGAATTTTATTATCTCGTCTTAACCCAAATGAACATTAATCGTATTATATCATACGAGACAAAAATATTGGTTTCGAATCCTAATTCGTACGAACCCAAACGGAATAATGGGTTCCCAAAATTCACGTTTAGCCTTAAGATGAATGTAAAATTAAATCGTTCGACATTATCAGTTAAAATGTCGAATTGATACCAAACGAGAAACAATCAAAAAAGCTCTTTTGGAATCGACGTTAAAGTATTTATCCGTCTGCGGCATTTTTAATCGATTTTGTATTGTATTTTTCGAGCACATGTCAATTGATTGAATTTATTTATATATATAAAACCATAAAAACCTACAAATCTGTTCGGTTGTGAGATAAAACGAATGTCATTCGATATATTCGTCTGAGTTTGAAACAACAATTAACCATGTTTGATTTAAAATCGAAATAATTTGATCTGTTGTTTGCGCGGACGATTTTATATTTTGAATTAATTAAATTTGGATCGAGTGTGTCTATTTTTATCGAGATTAAAATAAATTATAATTCAGCTATTTTTGGTTTAACTAATTTATATTGGTGCGATGGCAATGACTTATCGTTATTGGTGATTAGTTTTGTCTTAATGGTCAGTTAATGCGGATGCGATCAATCGATTTGTATTGGTAGCGGATTATATCCAAAAGCGGTGCTAGTGAGGGTATGCACTGGAAGCCCTGAATTACTTATAAGACTTCCAAAACGTTGGAATCTCTAGAGGTTTGTATAAGAAGGAATATAAAAGATCATTTTCCATACGCATTGGAAAATAATCGACCTTCCCAACCAATTTTGAACCATTTGTGAAGAAATCACGAACCCAATTTATAACATTATCACTCAACCATATAGTTGTTGAGTAATCTAAGGATGGCAATAAAATGGCCTTGTCGATAATATCCACGATAACTTTGATGCATAAAATGGTATAAGACTCTATTTTATAGCAGATCCAAAAAAAGATGGTGGCCTGGAACGCATGGTAAAAAAACTGCACACCTTATGTAAGGGTATTCCTAATTTCATGAACGACTCAAAAATGAGTAAAGAGGCACATTGGATTCTAATCACTGGATATAGCAAAAACATTGGAACCATCCCATAGCCACTAGCTTTTGTTTAGCCGAATGAAATTAACAGGGAAATGTATCATTCCTGTTTATTGTACTTTGTTTATAGCAGGAGTTGATGGAGTTGACGCGAAACTGATGCTGCTGAATCGTCTCTACAACATTAGCTTTTCGTTGCATAGGTTCTGACTAAACATTCCACAACTGTCAAAAACGAGACGCCCAGTTTATATACATAGCAATGGCCATGAACAAGAACTTCAAAAACGACCAAAAACTTGGGATTATCTTACTTAAAGAATGTGATGAAGCTCTCATCTGACATCTCATCTCATCACAATAACGAACAGATTTGTTATTGTGAAAAACCACCAGCACGCTAAAACAGTGTACGCTCTCAAATATCTCCGATTTGGTAGGTTAGGAAACAATGTAACAGGAAGCCTAAAACTACTGCTGGATTTAGTAAAAGAGTCGGAAAGCACCTTGAATCTTCATGGACAGAAACTTGATGAAATATAAAAATATCATGAATAAATTAAAAACTATCCGTATAGAGCGACATCTACTTCAAGCTCATCCGAATGAAAGCTCCTGCATGACCTTAACCCAATTTTGCTGGTGAAGCTAGTCATTCCAGACTATAAAATCAGATAAGAAACTAGAACTGTGCTTCACGTCCATTTGACTTCTATATTGGACCACAAGGTGCTGGCCTGAAGCGCCTCTACAGGATAGTATATGTAAATACAACACATATTCATTCAGAGGTTCTTCAAATAGTACTGATGATATAACACAAGACTCAGGTCTATATTGGCCTCGTTTTGACAGTCTTCGTAAACTTATCTGTCCACATGTTGGAACCATAACGCTCAATTTCACCATTTAGAACTTGGCAACGGTCGAATTAAAGTTAGAGAGAGATCAAATACTTTCGACACCTAATGCAATGTGTAAGTTTCACTTGATACATTTCTAATAATTCAAGGCCGTTGTGAACACTTTAGTTGTCCATCGTTGATATGTATCTATTATCTTTATGATCTGCCAGAATTGTATTGGGAGCGATTAATTCGGCCCCAATACATACTCTGGGGTCTGAAATGGGTGACCCACCTGTGAACGTCAAAATAGAATTTATTACTGTTCGTGAAACTTTGCGAGTGCTTCCAAAAAATAATTGCCTGATAAATGAAATGATATAAGCATTGCTGAAGGGGAACAAAGCACCAACCGGTCAAAAGTCATTGAGGAAAATTTTTCACATATTTTCCAAAATAACAACCAGCTCAAGGCTTCCTCAATCGCTATTATCTCCACCTGGTACACACTGTAGTGTTCATTGAGACGAACGGAAGGGCTTATATTAAATGCTCCACAGAAGAGCCCAGCTTCGACCTTACCATTTAGCTTTGAGCCGTCCGTCTAGAATTGTATAGCTTCGGTTTCCAGTGCTTGCTTATTCCCCCAGACTTCTCTTGAAGGAATTAAGGTTTGAAAACCTTTTTCGAAGCATAATATTGGTGTAATATAATCAAGGTTCACTATTTGCCTTCTTTAGCGAACCAATTCCTACAATAGCGAACCAACACCTACTCAGGCCTTAGAGCCAATGGCTCTAAGGCCTGAGTAAGTGTTGTTCTTAGTGTCCCGCTTAAGAGCATACAGGCCAACCTTTGCACCTTCCCTAACTTCTTTCTACAAGTTACTCTATCCAGTGCTGGCCACCAAGCACTCACTCCGTACATAAGAACGGCAGTGTAGAGCCAGTGTATCAGCTCCGGTCTGAGACCCCAACGTCTGCCTCCTGCACGAATACATCGCCGTCGTAGCTTTGCTGATTCTCTCCTGTCCAGCCGTTTTATGGCCCACAAAATTTGTTTTTTGTTTACGATAGCCGGTGCGTGCAGCGAGCAAGCTTCCCCTGACGCTTTAGTTCAATCGAGTTTTCCAATCTACCCGTAAAGTGAGTGTCCATGAGAATCTTGAGGGATTCCTCACTAGAATCGGTCCACGAACCATCAGGTTTATTTAGGTAACCTATTGTTTGTTGTATTAGTGGGAAGAATCTTCTGAAGGCGAGAAGTTTCCAAAACATGTTCCATTTTGTCACAGTAAAGCCTGTAGAAGCTCCTTTGTGCCTTCTTCAATTCTCTCTTATATAGTCTCAGCGTCTCCTTAAGTCCCACTTGTATATTTTTCTGGTCCTCTTGGCTTTATTAAACGCCGTTCTACACGACTTCCTTTTGGTTCCCAATTCTTTGGACCAACAAGCCGGTTTCTGCTTTTCCCTAGGTTTTACCTCAGGGCAAGCAGCACCAAAGGATTAGTTACAAGCTTGTGAAACGGATTTGCTCATGCGGTTCATATCCTCAATGGTCGCTGGGCGCTTCGGAACCCCCGACGGCATTAATCGCTTAAGGACTTCCCTATGCTAACTCCAGTTTGTTCTCCTAGGATTCCTAAAAGATTTCTGGGAAGCAGGACAAATATTGAAATTAAAGGTTATATCAGAGGTGGTCAGAGAAGGAATGTTCCTTACCTACCTTCCACTCTACAATCATATGAAAAATATTCTCTAATGCGAAGGTCACATCCAGAACTTTCTTCCTATTTTTAATAATAAAAGTGGGCTCTCGCCCAATATTACAGACATACAGGTTCATTTCCAACAAATAATTAAAAAGTGTCTCACCACTTTCATTGATGTCCGAACTTCCCCAGATCGTATGATGCGCTTTAACATCGCAGCCCAGAATCACATCTGTTTTACTGCGTTTCGCCTCTGCAGTTAACCTCTTTCTCCTGCTCGATGAAGACCATCACCAGCCAGATTTTGTTGTTACCAATCTTCAGACTGGACGCCGTTATATCCTCATCGCTCTGCTGGGAAAGTAAGAAAAGATTTAGGTTATCTTTCCCTAGAATAAAGGACCTGATCCTCCCAGAACCTCTTAGTATAGAATTCTATATCCCTTCATTCGAAGACTGTGGGAGCTGCCGGAATCCACCGTCGCACTGTCCATCGCCACCACCGTGCTGTTCATGTCATCATCTGAGACATCCTCTTCAGAGCCCAGAGTTAGAAGATTTTCTAACCCCAGAGCTTCACTGTCGCTTGACTTGTCCTCCTCAGCTAGCTCAGCCGTGGACTGTCCCGAAGGCGTGCCAGCTGATTGAATGCTCGTACCCGCCTCCTCATCCCGTTTATAAACGTTGAGGGTTTCCGACCCGAAACCGCAACCAATAACCCACTTTGACTTGGCAAGAGGAGCAAGGGATCTCTGTTTATCACCAATACTGACAAACGATAGTTTCCCTTGGCCTCCTCTTGCCTAACGACCTTCCAGTTCTCCGTCGGAAGATAAGGGTTGCTGACCCTAATCCAGCACCTCACTCTTACTTTCTGGCTTGATTGGTAGCCAGACGCGCTCCCTTGATCTACAAGGAATTTCTTCCCTGCTTACAGCCGCAAGCTTTGGAACCCGGTAACTCTCACAGCAACTGCGCTATAGCCTAAAGCGCTGTGAACAATTGGTGAGGAACTAATTACTGCAGCGATCAAGTTCAGATTTTCGGGTTTGGAACTCCCACTTCCTTTCAAAATATGAAGACCGCAATTTGCCATATATACATACACTCGAATGACCTAATCTTTTGATTAGGGTGAAATAAATTTTCATATCATCGTTTTAACTCGATTCCAATGAATATATAATATTAATTTTATATCTCACTTCGTCTCACAAACACACCAACAACAAAAACAATAAGACGATGAGAATTGTAATGTACAACATTGTTATCTATAAAGGGTATCATCATCATCATCATCTTGATCATCTTCCACCCAACAACAATGTCCATTATTCATTCAATCTATATATTTTTTTTGTTTACGTTCGTTTTGGGACCCAATATTGTGTTGCTGTATATAGCTATGTAGATATTCAAGACGAGCATTTTAACCTGAAGAATTGATAGTAATAAAAGAAATCCATAATAAAATAAAGAAACACCCAAATCGAATTGACGCCACAGGAGATAAAAATGTGTTCTCAATGTTAATGCTTTAAACATGGAAAATTTCAATATATAGGGTATCTATGTATGTGTATGTATGTATACTATATATGTACACCAACACTTCGATAAGCATAAACACATAATTAATGTTTAAAAGACGCAAGAATGTTTTTAGGCAAATTTCACTATATTCGGTACCAAGCCCATACGTGTATGTATGCCTGCCTGTATGTTTGATAAATACAAGACATACGAAACAGAACGGGTGGGTAAATATATTTGATATGAAACACACGGTTTATTGAAACAGGATGAAGTTTTTCTTTTAACGAAGGCATTCCACATACGCGTCTCTATATAGTGTATACATCTACTTGTTGTGTACATTACATATATACGAGTAATCCTTTTCTGTTGTTGATAAATAATAAACAGATATGACATGTTTTGTGTGACATCAGTTTTGATGAGGATTTTTTATAATTAAAATAATCTTTTAGTTTATCGGTTAGTGACTATATATACATGTACGAGTATATAGACGAATGGATTAGTTTGGATTTAAACAAAAAATATTTATCTTGCTACACATAGTATAGAGTTGAATCAGCTTATGTATTTACAAACGTCATTGAACGGTTATCGCATGATTTCGGTTTGCCTTGCTAAGAGCTCTAACTATATGCTAATGCCAAAATTATTACTCATTATTTAAACCAGAGTTTCGTTATCACCCTTGGGATTAGCCTAATGAAGACTACACTCCATGTTGAAACTCTTGTCTAAACTGATAGACATTTATATCTACATCTATATAGAGTCGATGGTGCCTAAATCCGAGCATAGCCACTAAATTAACGAACTATGTCAATGATTCTGGCTAAACGGCTACTTTACTTATTTATTTGTCAAGCTAATGAACACGTATAGTTCATGGTGTGAGAAAACGGTTTCCATTTCTCTCACAGAAAAAGTTTGATGTAAGTGACATGTACATAGTCAGCTCATCTTTACAAGCATGCCTTTTACTGTGGCGTTCACAAATACGACGAATAGTCACGCCATAGTGAAGTAAAAACAAAAATAATCGAAAAAAGCTTGATGATGGACGTATCAATGACGTCATCAGATCGAAACCGGCCTTGCGAAACGAACATTACAGTTCCATACATTTCAAGACAAACGTCTTCATCGGCTGGTTGAATCAGCGCCCTAGCTGTCATTCAATGACACTCCGTGGAGTTCGGGTTTAAGTCCCATCATTATCATTAGCTGTCACGATTACAGCTCCCAGACTCATTATCATATTCTACCCCTATCACATGATAACTCTAAAACCATGTGAAGCTAATGACTATTCTGATTGGTCATCTTCATCATTCATGATTCGGTTTAGATATCAGAGGCGTTCACTATTTCTTCACTATTTCTGTGACGTATGCAAAACTTTGACATAGACATCCCTAAACGTACAGAAATGACACTTCATTATTACACTTCATTATTTGTATGTGTATAGAATCATGAAGATTAAGTATTAGAAGGTCTCAATATCTTCGGTACTAAAGCTTCCGAAAGCTCATTTATATAATACTGGTTTTGTGGCTTATATCCTTATACAATGATGTTTTCCCAATTCTGTGTCCACCTTTGAGGATAAATCACATGAGCTTTTAAACACTTTTAGAGCTTTTATTTTAATTTTTAGAGATTTTGATTGCTTTTATTATATTTCTGTAATACGTTGAACCTTCGTGATTGAAATAACCACAAGAATATCCTGTTAGTTTACTGTTTGCAAGGGTACAGTATCTTTTGTATTAAAGCTTCCGAAAGCTCATTAATACAATACAGTTTTTTGTAGCTTATAATTTTATACAGTGATATATTTGCCAATTCTGTGTACACTTTTGACGATGAATCAAATGAGTTTTATAGAATTTTTAGAGCTTTTACTTTTAGAGCTTTTGATTGCTTTTATTATATTTGTGTAAAACATTTAACCTTCATGATTTCAATAACCACTAGAAAATCCTGTTGGTTTAGTTTTGACAAGGCTACAGTGTCTTCTGTTCTAAAGCTTTCGAAAGCTCATTTAAATAATACTGTTTTTATGGGTTATATCTTTATATAAGGCTGTTTTGCCAATTCTGTGTCCCCCTCTGACGATGAATCAAATGGGCTTTAAAAGGCTTTTAAGAACTTTTATTGTTAGAGCTTTTGTTTTATTACATTGAACCTTCATAATTTCATAAACCACTACAAAATCCTTTTGGTTTAGTATTTACAAGGGTACAGTGTCTTCTTTATTAAAGCTTCCGAAAGCTCATTAAATCAATACTGTTTTTTGTGGCTTAAATCTAAAAACAATGATATATTTGCCAATGTGTGTCCAGAATCTTGACGATGAATCAAATGAGCTTTTAAAAACTTTTTAGAGCTTTTATTTTAATTTTTAGAGCTTTTGATTGCTTTTATTATATTTTTGTGTTACATTGAACCTTCATGATTTCAATAACCACTAGAATCCTGTAGGTTTAGTATTTGCAACGGTTAATGTCTTTTGAACTAAAGCTTTCGAAAGCTCATTTACACAATATTGTTTTTTGTAGCTAATATCGTTATACAATGATATTTTTGCCAATTATGTGTCCGACTTTGACGATGAATCAAATGAATCAAATACAGTTTTTAGAGGTTTTATTTCGATTTCTAGAGCTTTTGTTTGTTTTTATTATACATTTGTAAAACATTCTACCTTCATGATTTTACTAACCACTCTAGTGGTTATTAAAACCAAATTCTAATTCGGTAAGTTTTGTATTCGCAAGGGCACAGTGTATTCTGTATTAAATCTTCCGAAAGCTCAGCGAAAGTGTCCGCCTTGGACGATGAATCAAATGAGCTTTTAAAGGCTTTTAAGAGCTTTTATATTAATTTTTAGAGCTTTCAATTGGTATTATTATATTTTTGTTTGACATTGAACCTTCATAATTTCAATAACCACTAGAATCCTGTAGGTTTAGTATTTGCAAGGGCACAGTGTCTTCTGTACTAAAGCTTCCGAAAGCTTATTTATACAATACTATTATTTTTGGCTAATATCCTTATACAATGATATATTTGCCAGTTGTGTGACCACCTTTGACCATGAAATGAGCATTTAAAGACTTTTATAGAGCTTTTATTTTAATTTTAAGAGCTTTTGGTTGCTTTAATTATATTTGTGTAATTCATTGAACCTTCATGATTTCAATAATCCACCGCCGATTTTTATGTTACCTTATCATACAGAAAAAAGGTATTTGAAGTGTATATAACAGAGACCAGATGGCTCAGTGGTTAAAGATGTGTCTCTGAAGCTATAGATATGGGCTTTGAATTTCAATGGGATCGAGATGCAATACAGAAATTCAGCATCTTTTTACTATCGGTGATGTGAATGAACAATTATATAACCCGTTGTTTGAGTGCAGAATTCATTTTATGATCCATCAATCGTCTCAGTATTGTAAGCTGTCATGGAGCTTTGCTGTTCTATGTAATTGTTCTTTGTAATTATCTTTAGCCGTATTTCCTCGATTTGGCTGTAATAGTGTAAGGTAAAAGGTAATAAGCGAACTACTTAAAAAGTTTGTATTTGTTTCGTGCAATAAGGAAGAAAGTTCACTATAATAGTAGTGAAACATTCACAGCAGCGTCACGACTTATTCTCCAAGTCTTATAGAGTCACCAGGTTTCATTTATGTCAGATATCACAATTTTTATATCATACCGTTGGTATGTAGAGGGTACACGAATTATTGTGAGCATCATTATGAGATAGCTTTTAGTTTAGATCAACATCATGCACAATCATTTTCCAAATTCTTTATTGGATGGAACATACGAAGGTGATATAGTTTTTGGTTGTAAAGTGACCTTAAACTATACTATTCCACTTACAATCGTTTTACTTTCAGATTGACTGATTGTTAATCAAAGCTTTACGGTCAAGTCAAATAATTAAAAATTGAGTTTTATAATCGAGTTATGTTATAGGGTACGAAAAGCCTAAATCCTCGACAGTTTACATTTCTGTATGAGTTTTAACAGTTATAAGGAGCGTCTGAGCCAGTGAGCATTAAATTCCATATGTGGCTTCGAATTGTGTCTGAAATATTTCAACACTGTGTATCGATACCACTGTGCCCGATGACAAAAGATCATGATGATACAATCTTCACTCCAGGGCACTTTTTAATCACCAATCACGACACCAGAACCAACACAACGGGTTTTGCAAACAAAACTGTCTCAATCACTACCAGCAATACTTATCTCGACTGGAGCAACATCCCGATGTTAAGGTTGTTATGGACATTTATCATGTCCATAACAACCTTAACATCGGTCAATTTTATCGGCTCACCCTCGAAATGGTTACTCGGAAAGAATGCTGCCTATACCAGACAACGACATGAATAGCTAAACTACTCAAATAATTTAGAGCGACCGACAATGTTGGAGACAATAGCAAACAAATCCGTTAACCATCAGTAGAATGTAACCTTGAAAGTGTTTTTGGAATAAGGAGAAGTTTGTTTCCTTTAGAAGGAATTGCACATATCCTTCAAAATAAAATTACTGTTTTAGAACTCGTAACCCGGTACAAAAATCTAGAGGCCACTGTCATTCATATACACATATGATTTTCCTAACCGTCAATGCATACTTTCTATATTTTTCAAAACCGGGATACAAATCATGGTTATAACATTTGATGAAACTAGGACACCAGATCACGTTATATGAGGATTACTTGTACAGTTATTATTCAGTTTAGACCATTCGTATTGATTGACAGTCTTGAAAAATTTTAGGAGATGGTTTAAATTGGCCAAGAAATCAGTGCAAAAAAGAATGACCTTGAAAAACATTTTTTAAATTTTATTATAGAAGTTGAAATATTGGCCATTTTAGGTGCAGTTGCATAAGTCGTTCAGTATTAAGGTTGTGTATTAGTCTAAGTAGCCCATCTGGAGAAATTCTATAGACTACAGTCGTTCATTCCCATAAACATTATTTAAATGAAATTATGATTTTTCCAACCCTCTATGCATATACTTTGTATTAAATGAGTACAAAATAAATTAATAATTATCTGTACATTGTTAATATATTTCCCAACAAATTATTACGCCAATCATTTCAAAAATAAGTATTTTAATTTCGAATTCATTTCCACAACAACAACAACAACAAAATTACACCATCCGTTGCTATTTTATAATACACCATCGAGATTATTTCAATTAATTTGTTTTTCTCCCTTTTTTCGGGTAAATAAAATATTTCGAACCCCTCGAAGAACCGATGATTTCAAAACTCCCTTAAAAATAAAAAAAAACAAAATTCATTGCATATAGTCATAAACACAACTGTTGTTAAACGTGTGTTTCAAGAGCTCCGTGTCATAAACATACATTTATCGTGTATATAGACGCTAAGAGTACCAGCAACTTTTCGAAACTAAAAATAAAATTCCGACAAATCTATTTCTCATTTTCATTTAACGATAAAAACGAAAACATCATCAAATTTATTTATTTTTTTTTTTTTTTACTTTTCTTTACGATTATGATCATGCTAACAGAATTCTTCAGCATAAGAATTGCAACAACAAATGCGACACAAAAAAAAAACTATTTTGTTCGTTTGTTTTACTATGGCCCGTATCTTAATTCCATCCATAAGTGTATGTATATAAATGAAACGTCTTATATATTCTAGTTAGGGCTCGAAGAACTTTTTGTTTGTTATTTTGCGATATCATAAAAAATCTTCAAACTGTGAATTGTTTATTGTTTTCTTAAAATAATTTATATTTGCTATAGAATTTCACTTCATCATCATCATCATCGTCGTCATATTTTTTTTTATGCTATCATCTTCATTGTGTTGTTCTTATTATTCGTCTCTAACTTAAACCCATAAAAAATTTAAAATAAGAAAATAATTTTTTTTTCTTTTAAGCAAATAAAAGAAAAATATCTAAAAATTGACAATTGAAATATTTCTTATTATTTGTTTTATTTTATTTTTGTTTTTTTTTGTCGTTTTTGTGATTTCTTAAATGTTTATTCAATTCAAGAAAAACATATTTCTGGCTCTATATACAAAGAATGAAAAACAAAATAATAAACGTTGTACTGCTTATAAGTTTTTGTTGCTGTTTCTTATTAAATCGTGGTAGGCATTAAATTATTGTTCGAACTTGTTTTTGTTTTTTATTATTTTCGAAATCGTGTTCGAATGGAAAACAAACGACTACAGTCAGTCGTCATCGATTTCGACAACATCGACATTATCATTAAGCTTTTCTTTAGTGTTCTAAGAATGTGCTTTCCAGAATAATATTGTTATTTTCAAGGCTCCTTCCGAACAGTATGTGCAGTTAAGCCCAGTATTCATTATCGATTGAAAAGCTATTGCAGTACTAGTCTCAACTATCGTGACACTATATTTATTCTCAGACCAGAAAAAAAATACTATCCTGATAGTTTTCTTATAGAAATGATCCATTAATCCGATTCAGCCACCATTGAGATGGCACTTTCGCATACAAACTTTTTCTGAAGTAGTAGCCCTGATTTTTAGAAAACACCAAATGAAACTGGTAGAGATTTGTACAAGTCAACGTCTACTAAGCGACTGATGGCATAACTATCCGTCAATATCACGTCAATTGTTTTCGTCGAAACAAGTTATTTGGCAGCGATTGCTTTAATTTGAAAAGTACTGTTATAGAATATGACCTATGAGGGGAATTATTTTTTCGGGAGTGTATACAATGTGGGTGGTACCTCAAGCTTTCTTGCTACTGTTCATTTGTAACTTTTATTTCGAGTAGCTTGAAAGCCAGTTAATATAAGAGAGTGGAATTTTGGAGTTTTCCAGAGTCCTTGATCTTATGAAAATAACCATTTCAGTTTGACAGATTGATCCTGATCGCTACACAAGGCTGCAACTATATTAATCTTCCCTATATTTACTAGCCAGTATTACGGCGATGTCATCGGCATAGCCCTGACAGTAAAATCGACTGTCGTTTAATTGGACTAGCAGTGAGATCAGAGACAAAACTTTCGGTAGGTAACCGTAATCATAAGTCTGCCTTAGTCCTTGATCTAAGCGTCGCACCACCGAACGAGTTCTGACGCTATATAACGCTTCCAAGGCAGATTGTTTGTTGTCCAGCGAATTTTCAATCCATTCAACTATAGTATCCGTGTTGTTAAAGTTCGTGACGAACACTACCCTGGCTTTTTTCCATGAGCTTGGAACGTATTCCAGGGACAAAAGATAAGTTATCTGAAGATATGTAAAACGTCTAAGATGATTTTTAGTCCTTCTTATTACAGACCCAGAAATATCTCATCTGGGCTTGGTGTTTTAAGTTTCGAGAAAGAACCGATGTTCCTCGAAATTTTATTCTTAATGCCACTGAGGGCCCACAATTCAACCCACATATACTTACGCATTAAAAACATCCAATAATGATTTTCGAGCACCACCGGAATCGAACACAACCATCTCGAATGACAGATTAAGCACGCTACTTTCTCTGCCACGAGGGTCTTAAAGCACTTATTTTTACTTTTTTCGGCTTAGTTAGAGGACAGCTGATTAGTGCTTTTTGAAGTTTGTCAGCTGCCATTTCGATTCCGCCGCATTTTCTGATTTCCAGTACTTAAGATGGAAGTGACTGGTTGAGATTGAGTCTTAAAAATTCCTAATCAGAGAGAGAAAGAGAGAGAGAGAGTTACGTCATCTATGTCCATCCGGAATGAGACTTTCCGACTTGGTCAGATGCAGATAGGTATTCCAGGCGGTAAATACGGTTTATATGAGGCCGTTTCATAATACGTGGTGTGAGTCTGAATCACATTCGGCAATTACTGGGATGGCATTACTTTGATAAACTGTTGAGTTAGAGGATGAAGCTAGGAATCATATGGGAAGTAAGCAGAGATCACTAGAACCTCGAGTTATGTGAATAAAGATATTTTTCTGGGAAAGCCAAATTTTCAGGCTCCACTGCCATATTTGGTTCCTCTAGTACTAATTTTTTGAAATCCATATACCAGCCCACGTATTATATAGTGATTGATTCATATGCCACGAAACTGACGAGGCTTTCGTTAAAATGTGTGTTCTGTCCTTCCGATGAAGTAATAAGGCTAGTCACTATATATAGATGGGATTCACTATAGTAAGAAGGATGCATCTTGAACAAGGGGCATTGTATAGTCAACACGAACAATTATTGAATATGGATGTAGAATGCATACCAAATCACTTCCATCCCCATATTGAGCCGACTAGATGAGTCGAATGTCAACGCTTTCGTTGGTAGGATATTTTGGCGAGCAGCTTATACCACGTCCAACTCAATATATAGCCAAAATCGAGATTTTTACTATTATTTCTATCTGCCTTCTAATTGAGAAATGACTAGCCCAGGAATGTATATCTTTTTATCTGGCTGCAATTTTGAAAGATTGGTTTCACAACTTTTTCTGACACTAAGTAATGTTCCCTAGTGACTTGAGAGAGATTTATTCCATTATTAACAAGAATCATGTACGATGTAGTTTTGGCGACGACTTACTACTGTTCAGATACACCATTACAGTCCAAAATTAATTCTAGTCCAAACGTTGAGCTGCCTTCAAAAAGGTTAAGACTGTTCTTCAGCTGGAATTGTGATGGTAACTGATTCCTGATCATGGTCACTACCTATACGAATTTTGATTGCAACTGATCAGATTTCACGTCTTGGACCGCCCGAGTGCGTTTTTTGGAAACCAACAAATGTACCTGCCACTTTGTGATCATTAGCGATCGCAAATTACATCATTCTTTTTCCATTTTCGGTCTCAGTTTCGTGTCGAGAGTATAAGTTGGTCTGATTTCTGCCAACTCGCCATTAAAGTCACTATTCACCAAATTGACATCATGCTCAAGTAAAGTGCCCATCAGACTATCCAAATTATTGTAAAATGAGTGTTTATGTTGGGGCTGGTTTACATCAGTGGGCGCATGTACACAGACAATTGACGACGGTCTTTGGACTACCTGAAAATTCAGTACAGTCGTATTTACCTGTGGCCCAATGAGAAATCGTACTGCAAGATTTCTGAGGTCATCTCCACTGTGTTGCAACGTATAGCCTTGTGACACATCGTCTCCAGTTTTAGGCCATCGAGTTTCTTGAAACGCTACGATTTCCAGCCGAAACTCTTTCATACATTTGATAAGGCGCAATGTAAATTATTTACGAATCATGGATAAATCGCTTAACACTGACATTACGTAAGAGTATCTATTCACATTCTCAAAATTTGAAGCACTTTGGACAAGCTGTCCCCGTTTGTAGCATTGAGTGTTTTGTTGGTTCCAGGAAATTATAATTACTGAGCTGAGTATAAAGTCTTATCAAAACTCATATTTTCATAACACCATAGGTTCGATAGTCCGTATCTATATGTACACATTAATCAATTTCCGCATTTTGTATAATTAATTTATTAATTTATTATCAAAGTATTTTAAATTTATTTTTATTGCAACCCATCCATAAATTATATATGATGAACACATGTCGTTTATAGAATAAACGACATGACAGCATGTACTAAGCTATAAATCCACCTACATATACGTGTTTTTTGGCGAGATAGTTGTATCGCATACTAATGACATTGGCCAACAAATTTCATATTTCAAATATTTAGACAGACCAACAACACTTTCTAGTCAGGCAAAATTCCATCGAAATTTGGCGGCATCGATATATTTGCACAGTTCACGCGCGCAATTCTTAGGAAATTGGTTCAGTCACGAATTGTTGGAATACAAGTCAGGTAGTCGATACCTGTTGTCAATTAACAATACAGAGTGGCACAATGATCATTACGTAGCAACCGTGTGTACATACCCGACTCGATTCAATGTATTCAGCTGCATGAAAAAAAAATTGCAAAATTGTATTTGTATACTCGTATGTAGAATACCTGACACCTATCACCTGTCTATATAGTACACATATTCCCATATATACCCTCATATATGATTAATAATTTTACCTGTAATTGTACAATTTTACACCTTTGTTGTTCCCTAAAACGATTATCGCTTTAACAAACTCGTACTCATTAAACCGAAATGGTCTATTCATAGCTCAGATTTTCTATGTCTACCGTCTGCTGTATACACATACATACGATATAAATGGATGACTGACCAGACAGGTTTTATTGATTTATCCACGTTCTATATATAAAAAATATTGATATATTGCTACCTGTGGCAGTGTTCTTGAAATTTCTTTGTGTCCAGATAATTACAAAAAGTTTTTGGAAATTCATTCAAAACCCGAACATCTGTTGTACGTATAGTATCGTTTTGAAGAAATCGTTAACTGAATAATCGATTTCGGATAAATTTGTAAACGGAAAATTAGTCATCCGGGTAGATTTACGAGAATAACCTTCCATCAACCACTGAACCATTGAACCACTGACAAGAATCATTCATCTATAGGATTAAACCCAGTTTTCACATTACCCAATCGAATACCTATGGAAATAACTGAACAGACGAATTTGCCGAATATTCTTTGTATTTGAAACTCTGTAATTGGCCTCACTACACCTTAAACCTGGGTTATTCAGTGGCACAGTATTAGTCAGTGGCGAAGCTACATCTGATAGTAGTGAAAGATGTTCTTCAAATGAATAAAGAAACCATCCAACTAAACTAAAGTGATGCGGGATAACTCGAGACATTAAATGACCCATGGTCGGATTAGCATTACTGAACCCAAAACGTAATGCTTTAAAAATGGTATAACGGGCGTCCCGGAATGGTAGACGCCATCTTCTCTTTCGAGCTGGGATCCAAAAAGGCATCCTTGAGATTGAATCGCAGAAAATATTAAACAGTTTTTTTATTGGTAGGCCTAGGAACACTTCGCACTGTTTGAACGTTAGTAGGATCTGGTTTGATTCCATCGGCAGAAATAGCATGTCCTATTCCAATCATTTAAGCGAGTAAGTACCTCCGTTAATTTTTGATTATGATCACTCTCAAATTTTCCCATATATATGACGATATAATCTAGAGAGACGAAACATTTCAATCCTTGTTATCCAGTTAGTATATGTTTCATCATACGTGGAAAGGCGGCTGGAGCCCCTTTTAGATCGAATGGCATTCTGTTAAATTCGAAATGTTCAAATCTATTACTGAAAGGATCTTCACCGGATCTTCACGTTAAGGTAGTCAGTTCTGTAGCAACTTGATTTCCCGTGACCAAAAATCAACCCAAAAAAATGCTATGGCAACACTAAAACTGACATTTCTGTCATATTATGGTGTCAGCCCAAAAAAAAATTACATTGATGTCAGCCCAAAAAACTATATCTATCGTGATATATAAAAACTGTCAGCCCAAAAACAGTAAATGTTCATTTACATTGAAATGAAGTGAACATTCTTAGAATTGCTTAATATGGGCCATTGTGGCTATGAGATCCCCATTGAAATCGTCTAATACTTTGCACTGGTAATGATTTGAGTCAGAACTATCAAAAACTCATAGCGAGACCGATGACCAAAACTGATTATGTTCACTTATATTGAAATGAAGTGAACATTTTTGGAATTGCTATATATGGGCCATTGTGGCTATGAGATCCCCATTGTAATCGTCTAATACTTTGCACTGGTGATGATTTGGGTCAGAACTATCAAAAAATCACAGCGAGACCGATGACCAAAACTGAAAATGTTCACTTATATTGAAATGAAGTGAACATTTTTCGAATTGCTATATATGGGCCATTGTGGCTATGAGATCCCCATTGTAATCGTCTAATACTTTGCACTGGTGATGATTTGGGTCAGAACTATCAAAAAATCATAGCGAGACCGATGAACAAAACTGACAATGTTCACTTATATTGAAATGAAGTGAACATTTTTCGAATTGCTATATATGGGCCATTGTGGCTATGAGATCCCCATTGTAATCGTCTAATACTTTGCACTGGTGATGATTTGGGTCAGAACTATCAAAAAATCATAGCGAGACCGATGAACAAAACTGACAATGTTCACTTATATTGAAATGAAGTGAACATTTTTAGAATTGCTATATATGGGCCCATTGTGGTTATGAGATCCCCATTGAAATCATCCAATACTTTGCACTAGTCATAACTTAGACCAGAACTATCAAAAAATCATAGCGAGACCGATGACCAAAACTTAAAAAGTTAATTGCATTGAAATGAAGTGAACATTTTTAGAATTGCTTTATATGAGCCATTGTGGCTATGAGATCCCCATTGGAATCGTCCAATACTTTGCACTGGTTATGATAAGGACCAGAACTATCAAAAAATCATAGCGAGACCGATAACCAAAACTTATGATACTCACTTATATTGAAATGAAGTGAACATTTTTCGAATGGCTATATATGGGCCATTGTGGCTATGAGATCCCCATTGTAACTGTCCAATACTTTGCACTGGTGACAGTGTTGTGCAATTGTAGGTAAAAAACTGTTATATACATATTTTACGTAAATATAAGTAAATAACATAAATTACCGGAGCTACCGGAGATGTTCAATTACAAAATATTTTTATAGAAGTTACTTATAATTTTTTTTTACATTGTGAATTATTTATATATCACTGTTATTCATACAATAAACAATAAAGAGCGATGGATTTCCTAAACAAAACAATTCAATTTTCTTACACAGTCAAACTAGTTAATATAACCTTCTACTAATCGAACAATTCCAATTCGGACCATCAGTTATGTTTTATAAAACTGTTTCCATAAAAATGGCTTTTTGTAATCGAAACATCTTCTAGTCGGACCTATTGACCAATAATGAGTCATATAGTTCCAAAAAGTATCTTCTTCCCTAAATCAAATTTTTCAGACATTAATAAAAACGGTTTTTCCATATTCTTTGTAGAAATGACATATTATTTTCATACTATTATTGAAACTATACCTATATGAGCTAGTTTTGTATAAAACATATTTTGGTAAAACATAAAATTGTTAAATAAAAATTTGAATTGCACGAAATTCATATAAGAGTATAAGTATTCATTTTACCATAAAACCAAAGACAATGTACTATATTTTATATTTAAATTCCATGGGTGCAAGATGTCTATCTTGTAGTACATTGTCTTTGGTAAAACAATATAAAATTAATCAAAAAAACTTCAATGAAAAAAATGCATTAATCACACTGTAATGAATCGGCATCTGGTTCACCACAGCAGCCAATATCTGATTCATCTCTCTGGTCATCATCAACATCGTAATTATGTTCCAGAAGTTTTTTGTAGAAATTTAGCTCTACCCTGTCAGTCCACTCATCACCAAAGTCATCAACATCATTTAGTTTCGCCTGTTTAACGATTCTTCCTTTCGAAATTATTTCTGGATCTATTTCAAATAGCGAGTGAGTACTTTTAATAACACTCCGAAAATTACACAAGTCGGTTTTATAATTGGCCTCTCCACGAATCATTACTTTGTTTGAAATTCTGTTACATTGCAAAATAATCCTCTTGCATGGCTTGTATTGAAAATGCCAGTTACCTGGTTTCAACTGAACTTCATTAACTACCGTTTTCTAGTTTAAAACTGGACATCCTTTCTCACCTAGTTGAATCACAGTTCCATCTTTCTCAAAAATCAACATATTCTTAAGGATTAACCATTTCTTCTTTTTGCCTCACTCTCTTTCGATCCGTGGAAATACTCTGTCTGCTGGTAGAAAGGAATGCCCAATCACAGGAAAATAAAATTTTAGTGATTTTACCTGTTGAGGCACATGACAAAGCAGCCATTTAGGAGCCACCCCAACAATGATCGAAGTTTTATTCTGGCCACCACAACCATCTGCAAAAAGCCTGATTTTATTTATTTCAGGGTCAATTGCCATCTCCTTCAAATGATGAAAAACAGCACTAGCGATTTCGTTAGCACCTTTTGCATATTACTCCATAGCCAATTATAAATAAAAACGGTATGTTAATTTATTGGTTCCTTTGAAAATCCCGCGCAAATTGTAAAGTTGTAAGAACACAACTGTCTGCTGTAATAGATTGGTCGGCCACTTTTGGTACGACAACATTTTTTTCGCAGTCATACGAAAATGTTAAAACATCACCTTCTTTTTTTAAGCCATTAAAAAATGCCTTGTATCTTAAAGCATGAATCCGTTTACTTATAATCACTTTAGATTTTTCCTCAGGATTAGTAGGGCTTTTAATTTTATTTTGTAGTTCCAAGGAATATAAGCAAACGTCGGAAGCTGGTTGGCCGAACCATATATTGTATGTTTTATTGACATAGTTCCTAAACAAATACTTTTTGACTGTTAGTTATACGTTCCATAAACTGTGAAATAGATTCCGTTTATCTTCATCAGTTAAAATTTGCCTTTGTCTGAATTTTTTAAGCAAGAGAAGGCTTTAAAGAGCTCCATAAACTGTGCAAAGGTGAAAAAATGTGTTGGCCAAATTATCGATAGCTTAATTTTTATGGATTCATAGCAATATGTGGTTCTAATAGCGTAGAGAAATTATTGAAACAAAATAAGTTTAAGATGCGTGCTAATGGTTATCAAAGAAATGAAAAAATCCTACCCCGGGAACAACTCCAAATTGTTTCAGACATCCAGGGATGTGGAAATTATTCCAATGCAATTTGAATCAGATATAGTGAGTATGTTGGTGTTGAAGAAAACATGATCCAGATAAATAAAATGGTAGTTCGTTGTCTGATGAAGAGGAGCGACATTAGGAATCTCTTTTAATCCTTACATTCACCAAAGCACAACAAATTTAAAATAGTTGAAACATTATGCCAGTGACCAAGGGCTTGGCGAGATGTTCGTTTTTCTGGAAAGGTCTGAGCAGAAGCTAATCGAAAGAGAAATTTCTTTGAAAACAGTACCAACAAATTTCCGTGTATTTTATAAAAGCACCCTTGAACAATTGAATAATTTGGAAGAAGTTGTAGCTTTGTATAGTCATTAGACTTTTAAATAGACTTTTGCTTTAATTACGATCGAAAAAAATAAAAAAGTAAAATCTTTTAATAGGACCAATTTTTTTTTTGGTCCCGAAGAAGTTTCGATTAGACAGAGTTGACTGTATTATAATTTTTTATCCTTTTAATTCAAAATTGTAAGTTCTAAAAATATTTCTTAGTCATAATGATTTTAGAACATAATTCAAACTACTGTTGTGTAACCTCTTAAACTTTTTTTAACAACCATATTATTTTAATTTACCAATACCATAATCAACATTATCTAATCTATCTAATCTAATCTAATCTAATATTATAATACGAGCAAAAATTGTTTGTATATATATTTCAACGATATCGGAAACGGCACGTAGGATTTACATGAAAATTTGCAGAAGGGGGTTTTCTAACACCAGAAGTCGATTGCGATGGGCGTTGATTCCACCAAAACTCGTTAAAGGGGCGCTCCAGTGGGGCTCGGGCCCCATTTTCTAGTTATATTCTTTCCATATCAACCTAGATAGATGAAAATTACTGACGGGGGGTTTTCGAGTACTACGAAGCGATTGCGATCGGTTTTGGTTTCCGGAAAATTCGTTTAAGTTTGGCTCCAGTGGGGCCCGGGCCCCTTTTTTTAGGTATTTTCTTCAAATATCAACCTACATTGATGAAACTTATTGACGGGGGGTTTTCAAACACCAGAAATCGATTGGGATGGGTGTTGGTTCCAGAAGCACTCGTTTAAGGGGGGCTCCAGAGGGGACCGGATATTTTTTACCATATCAACCTATATTAATGAAAATCACTGACGAGGGGTTTTCGAGCATTAGAAATCGATTGCGATGGGCATCAGTTCCAGGAAAACTCGTTTAAGGGGTCTTCTATGGGACCCGGGCCCCATTTTCTAGTTATTTTTTTCCATATCAACCTACATTGATAAAAGTTAATGACGGCGGGTTTTCGAGTATAAGAGATTGATTTGTATGAATTGCCGATTGGGTTTTCGTCGTAAACTCATAAACGTTCTCCGATTTGTTTGAGAGCTATTAAATTCCAAATCTGCTCCCACACTGCTAATTAATCTTGCAGTATGAATTGGAATTATCAATGTTACGATACCACAGCGCAGTTCGCAATCCAACCGCTAATTGTAAATATTTAATGATTTGTATTAAAAAAACATTGTGAATAATTATAAGACTTTATTTTGTGATAAAATAAAGAAACACTTTACTAATACTTAACTTTACTAGAATAAAGTTTGACATTTAATTTTAATATTAATCTTCAATAACAAAACTACTGATAAAAATAATAGCACGTACCAGTGAGACAAATTCCACTTTTGAATTTGCATTTAAATGATCCAAAAGCCTTTTATCTTGGACGTCAAAAAGGAACCAACATTTTGCTGAAAAATATACAAAATAGTGTAAAATGTTTATTTTATACTAAGGAATTTAGGTGCATACAATACCTTTAAGAAAAATAGACAAATTGAAAAACGATTGGTTATCTTGTCCTATATAACCATACATAATCCGTTATATTTCGCGAATATTAAGTCCAGCATATCAGATTGTTTATAAATGGCTAGCTTTACAATCGTAGTAACATTATCGTAGTTTCGGGTGGCTTAATGTAATAATGGCTAAATAATGGCTTTTATCGCATAGTTTTCTGAGAGCGTTTTTAATAGTTTTAAGACCTCATTCGTATGTTTAAGATTCAATCGTACATTTTAGTCCATTTGCTGTTCCTACAATTAAACAAAATTCGTTCCGAACGGCACATCTCGGTGAACATAGTACGGACATGTATATTAACTTTATCAAATTCTACATGAATATCATCGTCCAACATTACAATCATCGTGGGCCATTTACGGCTTAAGATCATTCACAAACTTCTCACTCATAATATTTTGAAGATTCATTATTGGTCTAGAACACAGACTTTTTGAAACCAAATTAAACAGTTACATACAATCTCACTTGATGGATTCTGAAGTAGCTTTCGGATGACGGGAAGCCATTCTAATTGAAGTATAGCTATATATAATTTATCGGTCCAACCAGTATAACTATATAATAACGTATAATATAAAATAATCGAATAAAATAATCGCGTTAATATAAAATAATCGTCTTCGGTTTTTAATCTTCCCCCATTGCTTTTCGCTTGTCCGGATCATAGAATTATAATATATAATATAGAATGAATGTAATTTTTTTTTCCATATAAAATTTTCTATTTCGCGTGTCTCAGGTTAGAGGAGGATGGTTGTATATCATTAGAAGATGGAAAGGAGATCATCAGGAGATGGAAGAAGCAAATCCCACAACAATAGATTTTGCTTTTAATTTGTATTGACAGCTCACATAAGAATTTCCGCAAATGATAAGAATATTAATTAAAACAACTAAAAAATTATAATTTTATACGTTTGGTATATAATAGTTAGTATTTTTAACTTACATTATATAAGTGAATAATTTATAAAAAAAAATGAAGTGCCTCGTTAAAAAATGCCAAAATAGGCAAGGCAAATACAACAAAGGGATTTCGTATCCCCGATAATTTAATTATAGTTTATGTTAAAAACTAAGCAATTTGTGATAAAAGTTTAATAAATATTAAACTGAAAAGCTAAAAAAATAGTAAATAAAAAATTAATTGTTTGTTGTGAGATTTACTTTTTGACAACAAATTCGCATTTTCTTTATATGTAGTATTTTTTATATTTATTTATTTTTTCACTTTTTAAATACAGCCCTTTTGGTTTATTCGCTTTTTTCTGTTACCCTCCGAAATTGAGACACTTGACAACTGCTTACATTCCATCTATATATTTTATTATAAATCTATGGTCCGGATGGTGTTGCAATACAATTTTACGATAAGCCCGCTTTATATCATCGTCCGTAGCATTAAAGCGCAGTTTTTAATCCCAGAACCGCATAATGGCCTTGATCCTTCCACTCTTTTGGATCCAAACTTTGTAAATATCACAAATACTCTCCACCGTGTTATCCGAATCACCAACATCGTTCTCATCATTCAAATGCCTTCTATGTATGGTATTTTATGTATTTGTTTTTTAATTTGTTGCGGTCAGAAGTTTCCATCCAAGAGGTATTTTATGTATTACTTTCCAATATTTTGCACTCGTTTTACATTGAGTAAATTTACTAACGAAATGCTCCCGATAATTTTACTATATTTTAGAAACTAGATAGTGATATTACATTTATTCTAATTTAATTGAAACTAGTTTTTTTCGTTCAACATCGACCGAAACAAAAGAAAAGAACTCAAATGAGTACTAGAATAAAGTTTGACATTTTGTGACAGTTTGACATTTTGGTCACTTGTGGTTTCTCGGGTAGATAGATAGTTACCCGTGTAACCAAAATTTGTGATCACAATAATTTACAGAAAATTGTCACAAAACGGAATTTCCTTTCTGTCATACATATTTTGATCATTTAGCACATGATTTAAGCGAAAATTAAGTGACAATATTGTGATCACAAAATTGTTTACTAATTAGTCAAAATTGAACCTCATTGTTGTCACAGATTCGGTTCACAATTTTATGACAAATTTGTACAAAAATTACAAACAGATTGTCACAAAATGGAAATTAGCTTTTGTGACATATTGATGTCATCGTTTGACAAATTATTTATGTGAAAATTAAGTGGCAGTGTTGTGACCATAAAATTGATTTTAAAAAGTATTTAATTCGCAAAGTCAAAATGTTTATTGAAATGCTTTATTGAAAAGGATGAAGTATTAATCATTATTTTTATAGGTGCTCAGTGCAGCCTGTCGAGAAGACCATGAAGCATGGTCAGAGAAGAGAATTATAGTTTTTTTACACTGTCTGCCGTGGGCACTTGGCGAAACACACTTAATACACACATTTTTTTAGATAAAAAACACTTGTTTAATATTTCGCAAAATAATTTCCGTGAGGTTTAAAAAATTATTCGATCGATTTCGGCTTGTAAGGCCATCATCAGGAGTATCTCGGCCATCTCTGATACTCCTAAATTTTAAATACATTAAAATTCGTCAGCATGGCGATGGATTTACCCTTCGGTAGAATTTCTTAACTAACTAAAATACTTTAAAATTCGTCGGCATGGCGATGGATTTACCCATCGGTAGAATTTCTTAACTAAATAAAATACAATACATTAAAAATTCCTTTGATAATGCGACTTTGTGAATTAGGCCTATTGGGGACACCACTTTAAAAAAAGCGCACCAAGTACTATTCCCCTTGGGAGGTGTGGAAATTAGTACACTTAATTTTATAAAATATTTTTTATTTCTAATGATACAATTAGAATTTAGATGAATAATAATTGAATACGAAATACAATCAAAAATAGAGGTTTTGTATTTTGCGAAACTTTTAGAGATACATATATTGTTTTTCCCTATATTCGCAAATAATTTGTCTTCTCAAATATATAATTTAATATTCATAACGTAGAAAAGTTCTATTCTCAACAAAAATAATAAATTAGAAAAGATTTTTTACCCTATCAAATGTATATAAATGTAGTTATATTTCTTTAAATTGAATATTAACCAACTTTGACCGAGCGACGCTCGGTGCTCCAGGGACTTATGTTATAATTTCTGGATAAGAAATAGATTTACCGAATGACAAAAATGTGATCAGTCATCGAATAGAAATAAAATAAAAAGGGTTAATAACAATCTAATTAGTAAATTCGTAATAAAATTTAACTATAAAATTTATAATTTATTGATTTTTTTATTGGAAAGAGGTCAACTTTTAAGTTGCCCTATTTTCCTCAAGTTTAGGTAAAGTGAATATTTCATTGGAATGATAAAAACTTATTCGAGTGATAAAAACTCAACTAGTGCGGCATCACTGCAGCATTACCTGACACTACTTTTAATAAAAAAGTATTTAAGAATCAAGATAACTATAACATTTAAAATATGTAGTTAACTTAATGTTTCTGTATTTTACTTTTTGTAAAATATTACAGTGTATTAAATACATATTTTACATGTAAAAAATCGTGTAAATTACGTAGCGTAAAATACAGGCACAACACTGACTGGTGATGATAAAGAACTATCAACAAATCGTTTCGAAAGCAATTCATACTTTTGTATGTGCATAAATTGGTAAACTTTTACTTTTATTATTGTGATACAATTTGTTTAGGGCTGACATAGTGTTTATCTATCACGATAGATATATGTTTTTGGGCTGACATTTGATTTTAATTATGAATTCAATTAAATATTGTATTTAATATACAAATACAAGTCTTACCTTAGCACATACATACATTTAGTGTTATACACGTTATATTTTATTATTTAATGTTCATATTATTATATTCAAAAATCTCTATCATGAAAGTTTTCATTTTATATGTTGGTGTTGTCAGCATTAAAAATCGTGTTTTTTGGGATATAATTTTGGGCCAACTTCACAAAAGTAAACTTTAAATGTTACAGATAAAGCGTTAATCCTACAAAATATATATTTCCAAAAAAAAAACTCTATCACGACATTGGTTAGTGTCATGATAGTTGGTATTATATATGGATGGTAATACCGATATATTCAATTAAACAAATGACCCTATATGACGTCATGAAATTGTAGTTTGACTTCAAGTGACTATAACGAATAACTTACAGGTAACCTCCAGTTAACGTTGACTTCGAACTTATGTTAAACGATGCATACAAACTTTCGATTCGGGTTTGGTGGATATAGGCAAAGCTCAGAAAATGCTCATTACAATGCATGTAACAATGTTAAATTAGCCATAATTATTTGTGAAGATTATAAAATAATTAGCACGAAACTTTTGTTGTAAAAAACATAAATTCATTGTTTGGTATATAAAATGGTATCTATCCTGCCTCTTACGAATATGTACGTACACTTATTTGTATTTCTACCCTAATTGTCTTCACCAAAATTATTCGTTGCTTGTAAAGCACTGGCAGACAAACTCAACAAAAAAAATATATAATTTAGCGGTTATAATTACGACACACATTAATAATTGTCTAAATTACGTGTAATTAAGAGTAGATCTTAATTTATTTATATATACGTTAGATGTATATAATCACACACACTCGTACATACATATATAAATACACACACAAGACCTAGAAAAAAAAAATTGTTTTGCTGAGTTTTCTGATTTTTTGCTCAAGTGCTGTTTGCTGGTTTCGTTTTACTCGACAACATCCACTCGAGATAAAAAAAACTAAATCAAAAGTTCTCACAGTCGTTATTATATATTATATTATGATAATATTCTGGAAATACTCAGCTCGCAAAAAAAAAAAATGCTTAACTTAATTGCTTCAAGTCATTTAATTTATCCCAGTAATCTTGATTTTAACCCAAATGTTCTGAAAAAAAATTAAAATACAAATTAAACATTTTAAAATTCAAAAACAAGAAGAAAAAAAAATTAAAATTTGTAAAATGGGAAAAGTAACAAAAAAAAATTAAATTTTTAATTAAAAATAATTCCTATGGGGCAATTATAACTTTGGGATTGTATTTACAATATCTTTTGTAGCTGAAACAACAACAATCAACAATGTACTTGTCTTTATGAGTTTATGTATATTATACCTAATATACACTGCCGAGCATGTAAATCGACCCACTTCTTGGATATGATGTAGGGCACTGCATGATCCTCTCGATATATCATGCAGCGGCCAAACCTTCTATACGGCATCGAACAGATACGAACTGCCACCTTTCAAGGTTGTTTCTGCAAAATAATATTGAGTCTGATCATTGTAACATACCCTCCAAGACGTCTTCTTGCAACGACAGAGTTATAATTATTATTTGAAATAAGATTGTATACCTACCTCGTTTAGTTTTCGCTTGGCTCCAACGAAATTAGAACCATTATCGCTGTATATATTGGATGGAGCTCCTCGTCTGGCCACAAATTGCTTGAGCGCCGCAATAAAGGCATCAGTGGACAGATCGCTCACCACTTCGATGTGGATAGCCTTCGTCACCATACAAACAAATAATGCTATATATCCTTTGATTGAATCTAGCACCTCTGCCTCTTTTTGCCTGCTTTAATTCTTGATATTGGCAAATCCCCCATTAGTTGCTTAGACGTCTTGGCGTTGTTTTTGAAGCAGATAACGCATTTATTAATCATCTTTCTAATGGTGTTTCTGCCGCCAACTATCCAAAATTGCTGCCTCGTCAGGTGCAAAGTTAATATTATGCCAGGATGTAAATTTTGCTCATGGATATATCTAATTAAAATTTTGCTCAATACATGACCCTTTGGTAGTATGATAGGATGCTTAAAATCATACTGGCATTCTAGATGTTTAAGTCTGCCACCAACTCTCAGAATACCATTTGCATCGATAAATGGTGCCAATGAAAGTATATCACTGCTATTGTGAATTATTTTTCCACCTTGCAGGCGATTTATTTCATCTGCAAATGATTCTCGCTGCACATGCCTTATGATGTGATCTCTAGCTGATAGAATTTCCTTTACAGTAAGACACCCTGAAATTCTGTCATTCGCAGTCACACGCAAATTTTTTGTGAATCTGAAAACATTTGCCAGTGTTCTAATCAGCTTAGAACAGGATGAGATTCTCTCCATCAAAAGGTCGATAGGATGTTCCTTACTTTCAGTACTAAGCACCAAGATTTTTACATTTTTTCGTTCCTCAGCTAAATGGTCGTAACTGTCATACACCGCATCTTGAGGAGGAAAAGAATAGTTAGGATTCTTCAGCCAATCTGGGCCATGCCACCATAACTCTAAGTGGATAAGCTGTGACGGCAGTATTCCTCTTGAAGCGCAATCTACAGGGTTTTGCTCTGATCGCACATGATTCCAATCAGTTCTAGGCAAAACACCTAAAATCTCTGCCATACGATTATAGCAACAAAAGTTTTCCATCTTGATGGGTAACTGGATAACCACATCAAAATCGTAGAATCCGTCCACCCATAACATTTCACCGGTTGTTTAATGGTTTCTTTGACCACAGTTAGGAGTTTTGCTAATAATAGTGCTCCACATAGCTCCAGCCGCGGTAAGGAAAGTTGTTTAATGGGTGCCACCTTGGTTTTTGATGCCATCAAGCACACTGTAACTGTTCCACTTTCATGCAATGTTCGACAGTATACAACGGCACTATAGGCTTTTTCACTTGCATCTGAAAAGCCATGCAATTCTATTTCACTGTCCTGTGGAATGTACCGCTTGATTTTCAATTGCTCCAATGATTTTAAATCGTTTCTAATTGTTTTGTAAGTATTTGCTAGGAGGTCGGGCAATTCATCATCCCACCCCAGTTCCATCAACCATAGTCTTTGGAACACAATCTTCATTAAAATGATAGACGGAGATAACCATCCAAGTGGATCAAACACTCTAGAGTACTTTGAGATCACCTGCCTCTTTGTGGGCTCGCCGCTGGTATCTAAAGTTAAATGAAATCTAAATGTGTCTTCTTGAGGATTCCATTGAAGACCTAGAATCTTGCTCTCCGTGGGATTATGGAACATCGAAATATCGTCCGCATTATCTTTCGCTGTAATATGAGATAAGTTTGATTTCCACTTTCTTAAGTTGAACCCTCCAGTACGTAACAATTGATATATTTTATGTTTTAGATTTTCTACTTCTTCCACTGTATCTCCACCTGAAATGAAGAATATAGGAATCAGTTTGTCCCAACTCCTACCATAGGAAAAAGTACCACCAAATACTAAGTCCCGCGGTTGGGCTATTGTGACATCCCCTCCCTGACGTCAGTACCAAAATATGTTTGTTTTACGAAAAATCCATGATATTTGGTCCCTTCAAGGTCGTCGGTTGACCTTAAAAAAAATACGTGATGGAAGCCATAATTTCCAGACGTCTGTCCTGAAATATATATGTCCTTTGAAAAGCGCAAGATATCCGGTATAATCAAGGTTGTCAGATGGCCCTAACAATGAAATCGTGATGATAGGAATGAGTGTGTTCCATCTTTACCGGCTTTCTGATGCAGATCGCCAAAGTGATAGTCAATATCTCTTTTAACTATTGTACTTGCTCTGTCATTCCGAGGGTCTCGCGTTCGATTCCCGGGGTGGTGACGGTTCAACAATCACGATTGGGTATGTGGGTTGAACCGTGGACTCCTAGTGGCATTGATTTCGGGAATTATTTCCGCCTTCTTTAATTATTATTAAGCTTCACCCAAATCTGACCAATTTATCATTCAATACATATTTTAACTTTATTCAGACAGACCTCAAGATTTTGCTGACCAGTTCTCCTAAACGTGCTTCTATACCATGGTATCCGAAGCCATGTTGGCAGTTATGTGCCGGCTCACCTCCTTCCCTATTTGATAGTGCTCAGAAGGGCTAAATTGATTCTTTAAAGATTGCACAACAGTGGGTGTAGTTATATCTCCCACAATACCCACACAAACAAGTCTTTAAAGACAGACTAGAGGTTTCATACCACACTTAATGTCCACACTAGGTCACCATTTTAGTATGAAAAACTACTAATGTAAAATCCAGTATTAGACCGATTACAGCATATACTGATCCATCAGTCAAAATCATAATGTCGTCACCGGTGAGTTAGGATGGACTATTTTAGTCCCATTTAGTGCCCAATGGCTTGTGGGCAATATATATGCTAGCCCACACAAGCTTTTTTAAATCTTCCACGTCACCATTCAACAAAGTGTGGTAAACGAGATTATGGGTCTGATGATCGAAACGTGTAGCCACTACACGCATTTGAGATTCAAGCCCCATGATCTACCAAATGACTGGTAGCACTTTCAGTACTTGATTCATTCCGATGTAACCAGATCCCTAGATACTTAACTTCTACGGAGAGCAGGATGGTATGAGCCTCAATTTTTGAAATACCAGATCCTGTGTACACATACTACATATTATGGTGGTGTCAACGAGATAACCCGGACAGTAAAATCCGTTGTCGTTTATTAGAACTAGCGCAGTGGGTTGACCACAAGACACCACAAGAATGGAGACATAACTCCATTCTCAGGATTTCTCTTTCAGGCCATTGCCGTATAGTCATATCACTGTCTAAGTATGCAGTAGTTCTGCTTGGCTTAAGCATGACACTAACCCACCGAACAAGTGTGGTCTCGCTGTCATGTTTTCAGAAACGTGAATGTTCAGAAACGCTCCCAAGGCAGATTCCTTGTTGCCCAGTGATTTTTCAATCCAGCCAACAACTTTTTGGAATGCTGTGTCAAGAGAATACCTTTTTGGCGTGCTTTATCACTAAAGTACCTATGAATGAATATTAATGAAAACTGGTTGCCTGATCATACCTTAGCTTTCCACCCTTCATATGAACACTTTTCTCCATGATCTGGGCACGTATATTAGCGTCAAAGTGATTCTTCAGATATGTGATTTGCGGTGATTTCCCATTCTTTCCAGTAGCAGACCCGGAAATATCCCGCCTGGAACTCATGTTTTAAATTTCGAGAAAGAACTACAATCACAAATTACAATCACTAAGACTAGACAGTTGGTTGATGCCACTCCTACGAGTATCACTACGATTGAGACATATTCGGCGCTCGTCTGTGAATAGAACGAACCGCCTAAATTTTGAGTAAGGTCTGCTTTCTTCGATTGTCTATAGGACTCCAAAAAATTCCATGTGGTCTGCAAATGAAGGTTGCAGTTACATAAACTCTTCTGAATACATTTCAGACACCAATTTGGATCATGTCACGCTGACCAGCGTCTTTTCGGTAATCCATCCTGTTATCTGATAAATCCATGCCCTTTCAGTTCGATTTAATTGCTCGGCAGTGTATACATTCTAAACCACTATGAGTAATTATATTTCATAAAACGAAATCATAAATACATAAATATATGCTGTCGGACGTTTTAACAGATACTTCCAACAATACATTATATATATCCCGGATTGAATTTCGTTTCGATTGTGGTTTATTAGAGAAGACCGACCAACCACCTCGTTCGGGGATACAAAAAATGTATCTACACATATTATGTAAAATAATCATAAAGCCAGCTTCTCATTTATTATGTATGTATGTAGTATATACATAACTATTTTTTATGTTGTTTTATGATATAATTCTGTTGTATCTCCTGCTGTGAAGCATACGCATGCATATATTTCCGACTAACTAAATTATTCGTTTTATTTAAGTTTAAGGTTACCGAATTGGATTTGTATGTGCGTCTTTATGTTTGAAGAAATAAGACCAAAGCGGTTTAAGAATATTTTCGATTTTATTATTGTATATTTTGCTTCAACATAATGACCGAAAGTTACAAATTCACTGTACATGGGGTTAGGATGTATAATCTCAAATTTCTCCGATTGTTATAAGAATGCATATGGTTCCTACCTGCGTTGAAAATTGGTTATTTGAACAATTTTGACTATGTCACGAGGGTGATGTCGAAAACACAGTATGTTTGTTACATTTGGAGGGAAAGTAGAGCTCAATATTCATGAAATGTATAATTGCTTGGTCGAAACATATGTACTTTGGCGAGGTCAAATTTGGCAGTTCTGGCTTTAATTATTTTCAGAACGAGCTAGAAATTTGGAGCACCTCGATTCCAGAAAGAGAAATGAATATTCGCCATAATTTTAGAAAGGGGCAATAGTGTGGGGATTATCCGCGGGAAAAAACTACTCTGTCTGAGGAAATTATGTAATTTACAAAGTGAATTTCGTCCAAATCGGTCAATTTCTGATCAATTTTACACAAGAACAGTATTCAGTTTCTGTTGGTCTCAAAATCAACGAGTCCAAGAACTAAATATCTGGTTTCTGGTTTAAGACCAAAGCAGTATATTGGATCTCTCACTTCTCCCTATAAAATGTCTCCTATACGTATATCAATGACATTCTCTTTTAAGAGATGGAGCTGGCATCCAAGTGGTACGGATCATTTTTCTCTCGAATGTAATAAGTATGGCCCAAAGCTCTATGTTGATGGTACATACCTAATCCTTTCACGAGATCAGGAATTGAAGTGCCTGAAAGCCAAGGTCAGTGAGTACGCTTGCTATAAGGTTACGTTATCCGTGCTGATCTAAACCACAAGGTACAGCGGTCTAGAAAGAAGGAACTGAACAGTAGCCGAGGAGATTGTTCATGACGATGACTCCACTGTTTACAACAATATTAATAGATAAATCAGATTAAAGGCCGAAAAGGCCTATAAAATAGTTTGAAAAAACCTCTTCGACCTCATGTGTCTTTTTATTACCATGTATTCAACACTTTATAAGAGAACATTCTATGTCAGCTAGACTAGTAATCAGATTGATTCTGACTTGTGAATGTAACGTTTTAGTACTAGCGACAACACTAGCTCAAAATTTGTGGTTCTACCAAATCTGCATTATTCAATAGCTAATTTGCTTCAGTATTGACATGTTCCTGAAGTCTTTGTCTATCGTTTTGGGCATTGTATAATAAGAAGTACACTTAAAGATCCCTGTGTATGTCTTGATTCCTAATGTGTCCGTGTGTCCTTGTGTTGTCGTTAAGTATCTCAATCTCCAGTCTTTGTATGATATCTGTTTTGCTCTTTCTTGGTATAATTTACTGTATGTTGGTAGGATGGAGTGGTATGCTGTCAACTAGTACATCTTAAATATTTACAACCGAATTCTTTATAGACGTTCACCTACGGAAACCTTTTTACGACTTTTACTTCCTCTAAATAAACAAGTTCGGTCAACTTTGGTAATACAACCACAACACAAGAAGCATCACGGTGATCACCTCTGAGGACCTTGCTAACATATTCAACCGATAGTAGCGACGGGCGGTTTGTACAAAGGGCAGGGACGTAATTAATGCGAGCTTATGACCCGCACTTACTGGGAATTCCAGGTTTATGTGAACAGTTTCAGTCCACAATCCCAACCACGAAGGTGGTTTACCTGGTCTTTTAAGACTAGGAGGACACGTTGATTCCTTCATTGTAGCGCCACCAGGTATGACTCCACTTACAGATAATGTTTACGGATTAAAACCACATCCCGTTAGAAACATGGATAACAGAGGCAAAAAAGTCTGCAAAGTTTCTACACCATAACCCTGCCGGCATCTAGTTAAAAAATTTGAGTCTCATTCGGTATCGGAATTAACCAGACAAATCATTCCACGACCTAAGAACGGCCATGCACCACCACCCATAGATTCGAGAAAAAGCTATTACTCATTTATGAGTCAAATTAAGCCGCAGGCTCCACTCCTAGTGGTGCCCTTCCGTTAATTCCTTTAAGTTTCAACTTTGCAACCATATTTCCCCCGGGGCCCAAAAGCTTTGGTTTCCCGGAAAGCGACTGAAAGATACATAGCTGTGCTTACCTAAAGTATAACCTTGATTTGGGTAATCGAGATATGCGAACGTATTTGAGTAGTAGCTTCCTTGTTGATTCTTCATTTCTATGCCAAACTCCTAGTTTCAGGGTGTCATCGAAAATCTTCATTGTCCAAGGCTGCGTTTCGTCTTTGTGGAACGTTGAGCAAGCTCCTTCTCTTGAGTGCTTTCTCGATATTGTATAAACCTAACGAAACCTAACTTGATGATTTGGGATGAAATTGTGCCACTCTTTTATCCCATTTATCAATAGTTTCTCATTGAGCTTACACATTGCTCCAGGTTTTGGTTTCATGTTAGAATTAACAAATGCTTCCCCTGGCAATTTTGTCAAAATTTATATGTTTTGAGTAACCACTAGGTTGACTTGTCGGACGAGCATTACTGGATCTAGATGTCACTGAATATGTCATCTCAACTACTTGGCAGAGTGATTTTTACCCAAATACCCTTATCTAGTACCAATTAGTATTCGTAGCGGATACACGAAGCCGATAAACTCGTCATGCTGTGTTTACTCGAATCAGAATTCAATTTCAAAATTAAATTTGAACAAACCGTATATTCCCCGAATATCAATTAGCTCCTACATAAATCAAATCCAATCATCGCATACACGTTATATATACAAATCGTGGCATGTGAAAATACATTATAACTAACTGAAAATCGTTATTAACTCTTGATTAAAACAAGATTACAAAAGAAAGTATATTTTAATGAATCGAGATGAATACACACACACACACATTTATACTCGTATATACCGAACCACACAAAAAAATAATTTAAAATTTTAATTAAATCCATAAAATTTTGTATTATTGGCACGTAAAAAATTAACGATTCGATTCCATCGTCTTTGCATAATTTTAAATTATAATATCTTATAAATGATGTCCCGTTAATTGGATATTATAAGTGTATATAACTTACCCATCGTTGTATTTCTGATGCATATATAATTGGCAAGCATTCAAACCAAAAATCTAATTTCGACCCAGATTCGTAACAACTTGTTGTGTGTACAATAAATAAGATTAGATTTTGACTTCTTTGTGCTAGGCACAAAAGTATGACATTGAAATTATATCAAACTTGATGCGGCGATCACAATCTTATTGTAAGGTAGAATGGGCAGACCAATTAAAAATCCATTAGCATGATGATTACATCAAAACTATACTAATTGCTTTGAACATTAAAATCAATCAAATTTTATATTATAATATCGAAATAAGTTAAATTAATTTTTGGTTTAAATATTATTTAAATATTTTATAAATAAACTTTCAAATTTTAATTTATTTTATTTACGATTATTATTATTATTGTTTAATTATTACTAAATTAATATAGCAACTCGTTTAGTTGGAATTCCATTCCATCTAAGTACTGCAGCAATGTATATATATATATATATATATATATATATATATATATATATATATATATATATATATATGTATCTATATATACATATGTATATATATATATATATATATATTATATATATATATATATATATATATATATATATATATATATATATATATATATATATATATATATATATAAATATATATATATGAATATATATATATATATATATATATATATATATATATATATATATATATATATATATATATATATATATATATATATATATATATACCCATACATTAAGCCAATTATAGAGACTAGGAAACTTATACCACCACATCAGTTTGAGTTTCGAGAAGGCCACTCAACAATAGAACAGGTACATAGAATCACTGATCCGATTGAAGAGGCGTTGGAAAAGAAGAAAGTATATTCAGCAGTATTCCTAGACGTAGCCCAAGCATTTGATAAGGTTTGGCACCATAGTCTGGAATTTAAGCTTCAACGAGATGTACCAAAACAACATTTTCAATTGCTTAAGTCATACATAAATGACCGTTATTTTCGAGTGAGACAATTGAAGAAGAGTACTCAAAAATAAAGAAAATATTGGCAGGAGTTCCACAAGGTAGTGTGCTTGGCCCTGTGTTATACCTTCTGTATACAAATGATTTACCAAATATAGGAGAAGACAGAATAGGGACTTTTGCTGATGACACTGCAATTATGACCACTGATATTAGTATTTTCGAGTCAATACAGCAACTACAAAATGCTGTGAATACAGAAATCACTTGGACAAAACTTGGAATATAATGCTAAACGAATCAAAATCAACACACAACAACTTCACCAACAAGAAAGTGGAATACATCCCGATTAGACTGAATTTTCAACAAATTCCTTACTCAGACAATGCGAAATACCTTGACATGACACTAGACACTAAGCTTAGGTAGAAAGCACATGTTAAAAAGAAAAGACAAGAATTGAATTTTAAATTCAGAGAAATGTAGTGGCTTATTAGAAGAAACTCTGAGCTGAGAACGCAAAACAAACCACTATTATATAAACAAATCCTTAAACCTATCTGGACATACGGCATTCAACTTTGGGGATGTGCAAAGAAAACTACAGTTAAGAACTACAGTTAAGATCATACAGAAATGACAACCTCCATCTTAACACGGAGATCTTAACACGGAATACGTCAGTGATGAAATAATTAAGCTTGCAAGGAGTCATGTACTGCGACTGCAGCAACATAACAACGAGGAGCTGCGGAACCAACTGGATCACACCAATGGACCAAAGCGCCTAAAAAGAACAAAGCCTTTAGAATTAGTGGTTCCCTGAACTTCTGAAATCAAAGGACTGGACGAAATGGGATGAACCGATTTTTCTCATCCCATAAGATGCTACACTGCTTAAAAATACATAACATTTACTAGATAATCACTGAGATTGGTTGTAATATTATACAGAAATATAGATTTCTTAAACAAAAAAAAAACAAATATATATATATATATATATATATATATATATATATATATATATATATATATATATATATATATATATATATATATATATATATATGTATATATATATATATATATATATATATATATATATATATATATATATATATATATATATATATATATATATATATATATATATATATATATATATATACGGTCAATGTCCGAAATGCGGCGAATGCCTTCATTTACCAGGAAATGTACACGTTTACCTATGCCTTTGGTAAATGTATGGTCTATCTACTTGTATCTGCAAATTTATACTATATTTACATATACCAGCATAATTTGGTAAATGTTCGGTTAACTTTAATAATACGTTGTCCGTCTGGCTTCTTAAGCCTCATCGACGACTTCCTCATGGCATGATGTCAGAATTCATACTGCTTACGTTCTGCAGTTACTCTCCTTCTACACCCCAATCGAACTTCTTCGGCTCATCCTACCTTCCAATGTGGAGAATATTTGTGCTCGTCGTTGCCTCGTTCCTGCAGACTTCTCCATTTCTGTCGAGTCCAGAACCACATATTGTCTATTCACAAGGTTCTCGTGCATTTCCCTTTTTCCGGCATCCATTTGATTCTCCGTAAGTTTGCCTTTCCCGTCTTCCATTTGAGTGGAAGCTCGATGTTACCAATGCTTAACATCCTTCGTCCAAAATCCAATAAGAATCCGTATTTCTTCATGAAGTATGTACCCAGGATAACCTCATGCTCTATATCCGCAACCAGAAATTCATGACAAAATTGGTTCGTACGGCTACCTTCTTCTAACCTTTGACCGCTGCATCCTCGCCATTTGCCATTTGTACAGTCGGGATTCGAACATGGTACCTCCCGCTCCAAGCCACAGCTTTTTAACCACTGCTCAACCTGAGTGCTCCCAAAATACCATTATCTTCCGTGTTCTGATGATTCTAATTTAAATTTTTTAAAGAATATGTGGCATATTGGTGAGAAAAATGGCCGCAAATCGTTCGGGACTTTAAATTTTAATTTTTCAATCATTCGACCACCAGGAAGGAAATAGAAGAAGTATAATGATGAAACTTTTTCCTCTTTTCTATTAACCCAAAATCTTCATTATTAGTTGATAACCGCAGACTACGTATTGTAACAATGTTATTACAAAAGCAGACCATTATTATATTACAAGTTTGTCCACCGTCCGATCACTATACTTTTTAAGTGAACTAATTTATATTTAGTTTTATATATAAAGAATTAAGCAGCAAGCAATTTCCTGCCCACACGGTAAAGCTCTACTTTCTTTTCAGACTTGCATGATGTTCTCATTGGATGATAAATTATTAACAAAGTAAGAGGTCCACAATTGCTTTTTATAATAACAAATCTCCGTTCTCGCCATTTCAGCCTTTTTATGATGTAACTCTTTATGAAACCTTACATTTAGCTGTTCCTCAGAAGTGGTTTGCAGTATTTTTATTGCGAAATATGATCCCCAACTCACAATAACTAAATATATATAAATAAATATATATACATATATATATATATATATATATATATATATATATATATATATATATATATATATATATATATATATATATATATATATATATATTTATCATCAAAAGCCTTCACCTTAATCGTTAGAGCAAAGTAAATTAGGTCAGGAGTTCAGACACAAGATCATTTCCAACGGAGCAATTTGCTAATTGGGTGATGGAAACGTATCCTCCTTTTCTCGTCGTTCTTTGCAATTGCATACGAGCACCAAACACGTTTACCTGAACTTTTACAAAGTTCATCAGAAGTTGAAACGAAACGAAGGTTTCGTTAACAGATTTATTTCATCAGGGGTTTCTGAGCGGTGTTTGGTAGCCGACTAGACTCCGGGTAAGGGCGTGGGGATTTCCAGAAACGTGATGAAATCGTGTATACACCGCAGGGAAGGGAACAACCCATACTTCATCATACTACATCTGCTTACTCTAAAGCACATCCATCTCTACAGATGGCCTAAGCCATTTTAAGATTCACGGCCATACGGAGAAACTAAGGGAACCCAATAATAAGGTCTCGTTTTCGTGACAATTAATTTCAATCACCAAGAAATTTATTAAGTTTCAACTTATTTATATTTCACAATTTACTATATAGGTATATATACGACGTATATAAAAGTTTACAAATGTTTGTCAAAATGGCAATCTAAATCACAATAATAGCTTAACATTAAATTTGGCCAAACAAAAAATATAGTACTTATTCTGTAAAATAACCCCATACACCTTATATCTAAAACTATGACAATTATCCTTTATATATATATATATATATATATATATATATATATATATATATATATATATATATATATATATATATATATATATATATATATATATATATATATATATATATATATATATATATATATATATATATATATATATATATATATATATATATATATATATATATATATATATATATATATATATATATATATATATATATATATATATATATATATATATATATATATATATATATATATATATATATATATATATATATATATATATATATATATATATATATATATATATATATATATATATATATATATATATATATATATATATATATATATATATATATATATATATTATTTTTTTTATTTATTTATTTTTTTTTTTTGTAATTTTTTTAATTTGCTTTATTGATTCAAAAAAATTGTTTCTTAAATAGGTACATACTAATTAGTAATAAATAATAATAAATAAGTATTCAAATTTGGGTACTTAACAAGTTAACTTTCAAAGCCGGATCACGTTGCGAAGAAGTCCCTTAGTCCAACTGCTTAATTACCATGAGCGTGTCGTGGAAGTATAGGTTTGTTAACCTAGCGAATTCTTTTATCATCAAAATGATTATCGGAATATCAATTTATATCAAGTTTCTTTTTATACAAGCTTACTTCACTAAGGTGAATAACCCATAAGTTTATTAAGTCTATTTGTCTTAAGAAATATATGATCTTTTTTTTCAAAATTAATATATATGATATATATTATTTTAACATTTTTTTTTTTTTATTATAATAATTATTATGTTTAATTATTACGTATATAGATTACTACACTTTTAATGGTGGCCGCGTCTTAGTTTTTTTTTCTTTAACACCAATATGGCGATGTCGCCTCACTAAAGCACATTACCACAAACTTATTTATTAGGGTTTTTCTGAGGGTTCTTTATAGTCCATATTTCAATAACCAAAACTTTTCACTAATATTAGCTTGATCAATTTACCATAAAAGAAATCGCGATTCCCACGCGTGTTCTATTAATTTTAATTTTTTTTTTCTGACTGGGAATTCTTAAAAAAAAAAAACTTAACTTTATCGGTATATTTTTATAATTTTTCTGACCAGTACAAGCGCCGGTTGTTACTTATGAGCGCATTTTTTTCCTCCAGCCAATTTATAGATTTCTGGAGTATCTAAGAGGGAGGGGTAAATGAAATTTTAAGTGGCATCGGGTCATACTTTTATTCGATTTCGAATTTCCAATAAACCAAAAAAAACTACTGGGAAATAAAAATAGGTCAGCGCTGGGAACAAGGTCCGCCAATGCGGCCGCTGTTACAAAGTTCAGGCCACAAGCCCATTTTTGTTAAAATCCAGTTGACAGTTAAAACCCTTGTGTTATTCAGTCTAGTTGAGTCTAGGAAAGCTGGTACTGTAAAAGGACACTTCGTATTGTTTGAAGAGTATGTGCTTGTTGGTGTACTTCTTCTTTTTAATATCCAGTCTTTTTCTGTCTAGAGTTGGCATCAGTTTGAAATCCTGCAATTTATACCTCCTTTGGCATCCCGTTACCATACATTGTGCTGTTTACAGGTTGTGCCTTGTTTAAATGTAATTGGTGTCACTGAATGGTTTTCTATCATCTGGATGAACTCTTACTGGCAATTTAACTCTTCTTCTAGAAAGGTTTTTCTTACGTTTTCAAATAACTTAGTGAATTCAGTCTAGTTTTTTGGCCTAGAATGGCGTTATTTTCAAAGAGATACTAATTTCTGAATAACCTGGCGTTGCTGTACATTACCCGCAATATTTTCCATGCTTTGCTGTTATGGTAAGTGGTAACCAGTTGTCGAGAGTTGACTGATTAACTGGGCCGTCCTTTTCTCCAGCTTCCACTTCATGTGATAGTCTTGGATGTGTCGTGTATTTTGTTGTAGTGGATGAGCTCAGTGTTATTTTCATTAATTGAGACTTTCTCTGGATTTTCCTTTCTACCTAGCAAAAACTTCTATTTTTTTCTCCAAAGAAGAGTTTGTAGTTGATGAAACTGGTAATGACTTACAGCAATCCTGTTTCTTTAGGAAATGACCACAAATAAAAAATCGTATATCTACAAGTCTAATATGTCTAATATGTCTAATATGTCTAATATGTCTAATATGTCTAATATGTCTAATATGTCTAATATGTCTAATATGTCTAATATGTCTAATATGTCTAATATGTCTAATATGTCTAATATGTCTAATATGTCTAATATGTCTAATATGTCTAATATGTCTAATATGTCTAATATGTCTAATATGTCTAATATGTCTAATATGTCTAATATGTCTAATATGTCTTATATGTCTAATATGTCTAATATGTCTTATATGTCTAATATGTCTAATATGTCTAATATATCTAATATATCTAATATGTCTAATATGTCTAATATGTCTAATATGTCTAATATGTCTAATATGTATAATATGTCTAATATGTTTAATATGTCTAATATGTCTTGTATGTTTAATATGTCTAACATGTCTAATGTGATCTTAGGATGACTGAAGCTTCTTTTATAAGCTTAATTATATACTTACATGCTCTTTAATTACATGTTTCGAATCACATGCAGATCAGATTAAAATTATAGATAAAAGCTTTCTGAAGCAGTTTTTATATAATATAAACTTTCGTACAATCCGGAGGCTACACAAAGGTCCTTGATTGTCAAAACTAGCTATTTATTTAATCACTCTATTGTAGTTTAGACTATTAGAAATAATTTGGGACGTATAAAAAAAAATGGGAACAGTTCGAGCTTTTGGCGTCAATATTCTCTATATATAAATAATTTTAATCAATATAATATTAAAATATTAGTAATAAATATTGCTTATTTCAATATTTTATAAATTTTTTTTATTTGCTATATCCATGATAAATTGCATTTATTGTTGGTCATGAATAAAAAAAAATATATTTCCAAAGAAGAAATAACATTAATTATAAGACATTTTATGTTTCTTTTGTTATCCAGTTTTAAGATCAAAATAAGTTTCTGCATTGGGTTTTGTATTGCTGTAGCATCGATTCGAGTTTTATGTATCCACTAAAATGTAATCACGAAGATAATGAAAATAAAAAGATGTTAATTTTATATCATATGCAGATACATTGCATTGAAGCTTTTAACGGTTGTGGTGTACAGTGATGAACTTTGGTCGAAATTGGGAATTATTTTGCGAAGCAGAACGTGATTTTCTTGAAACCATTAAAACCATTTCATGGGTCTGGCATGTCCTCACGATTTGGAACGTGGTGCCGGGAATGATACTTAGCTGGCCTAGATAAAACGAAAACATGTTCCATGCTTGGAATAGGAAAGAATATTTATCACTTATATTCAGACGGCATAATGGTAAACTCGATTAATGATCAAAATTGACCACATTCATTTGAAATGATCGAATGAAAGCTTTGAGTGGAAATATAAGTTATTTCACTCAAACTCATATAGGCTGATAATAACTCAAAAAATGTTCGTATAATGTGTTGGTTGAGTCAATTTAGAATATAATTTTTTCCAGTTGAAATCTACCTTCTCGAAAATAATAAAGAAACAGAAAAGATGTATAATTTCTAGTTTGTTTCATCTGATTGTTAAGATTAATGATTTTCTCTTTTATAAATGTCTTTGAAATAATAAATTAATACATGTCTCATATTTTATCAGTTTTGCTTGACTGCAATATAAAATATAAAGAGTGGCTCTAAAGCAAATTGTTTCATTAGAGAGGATATACATTGCCATTAAGCATGGATTTCATTATCATTCACTATCAATGACAACCATATGGCTGGCTATGCAGTATTCCATCCTGTCAAATGAGTCAGACACGTTTGAATGTATGGACTCCTATCTCATCAATGGCAGCAGTAGTCTCTGAATGATTGGGCAATTGACATCTCTTTAACGATTTTTCAATTCCCTAAGATAGTGTTAAAATACCGAAACAGTCACTAGTGCTGGAGGCATCAGCTTACAGTATACCTCAATTAGTGCCACAGCCCAACTAGTGAACCTAAAACATTGTGGATGGTTATTTTGATGGCTATTTAATGTTATGGAAGTTAGACACATTTCGAGCAACAGCTGCATAAATTTCGGGGGTCCACTTTACAAATAGATCCACATACATTTTTGATAGTTTGGGTCGACTCACCAAGGGTGGCAAGACAGAACTCGATATCTGAAACGCACACTCTGATTTAGCTCGTCTCATTAATGCTTGCTAGGATTCATGTCTGAACTGACGGCTGGCTTCTTCATCGTCTCGAGTCCAACTACGAGTGTGAGACCAGGCACTGTCATTCATCAATCTTAAAAGTTTTCCACTTTATATGATCCAAGAGATCTATCGTTCAGCGTTCAGACCTTCTCTACAGCCTGCAGCAAATATGAAAACCAAATTTTTTTTAGGAAAGACGACACTGTTTTAGGAAAGCAACACAGTTAAATCACTCTCTTGAACGCTGTAGACCCAGCCTCTCCTAATACTGTCAGTAAAAAGAACAGCGAGTAATTTTGAGTTGCTCTTTGCAGTGGCGTCCTTTCAATTTTGACCACTAACGGGCCGTCTTGAAGTGATATAGGCTTAACAGCTATATTTCAATCTTATCTTAGCTCCTGGGATGTTTATTTTCCAGTGAAATTAAGACGAAAAGATGTATACCGATACCACTTCTGGAGTAGCTGTACTGATTTTGAAACTGGTGGAGTATTTATACAGGAAATTTCAGCACGGTAATTGTAGCGGCATCGGTTTAAGATTGATTAAGTTGCTCAGGACTGTATAAAAATTCATGGCTTAATCACGCGGCTCTATCGTCTATTTCAGAGTTGGTTTTGCTTAATTTAACAACCCATGTGAACAGCTTAATCGCATTATTGTCTTATACGACGAATTGAAATCACAAAAAAGACAGATAAAAATGTAATATCTGAGACATCCGCTTTATACACATGTACATGTACATACATACCGGATCATTTTAGTTCAATCCGCTGTTGACTCCAAATATATAATGATTCCAACTTTGTATTATTTAATTGATATAAGTAGATAAAATACCGTTACACATCATAAATAGTTAATTCCACTTAAATTTCTTAAATATTACTTCTTAATTTGTAATACGATGGAACGTATATGTACTTGTATGCACGCATGACAAATCATATGAAAGACGCAAGACGTCTTAAATGCGCAAACGACAAATGTATATAAATTATAAGATAACCATAAGTATTATACGAGTACACAAAAGGTATTATTCCGTTGAATTTGAAACCAACAAGAATTCAATCGCGTATCTTACCGCGCAGACAACGAGTCTTAATTGGGAATTTCTTTAAGTACTCGGCACATGTGTGTGTGCGCGCGCGATTAGCATTGTTTCGTTGCTATCACAAAATCGTAATTAAATTTAGATATATGTGTAATGTTAATTTTGGATTTGGTGGCCGATTAAGCACATCACCATATATCTATACACGATACCGTTTATATACGGCGCGAGATTATCATAATTAAATGTGAAATTTATCGAGACGGGGAATTGAAATACATAATTCGAACGCCCATAACAATAAATTTAAATTTTTTTTTTCGCGGCGTCAATATATTTACTGTATAAATTGGAAGATTATCGCTGTATACCAAAAAAAAAATGTCACCAACAAAAATATTATTTATTTATACGATAAAGCCAATTTACTGATATCGCGTTTGTACGAAACTGGGTAAAACTATAAATATTTTGTATTTCTAAAAGTTGTAGGCGCATACAAACGGTTTGGCGAAATGTCAACGGATTTAGTTTGTATATAAACATGCAGTCAAAACGAGTACAATAAATCATTGGTCGATAATAGCGACATGACTACCGATTTTCTCAATGATATCTATTCAATATGCCCGGATATGAGGCTCTCAGTGGGGTAGGACCTCCCCTTTCAATATTAAAAAATACTTCTTTGTGGTTTACTCTGACGGATCCGATTTTGTTTAATTGAGCACAACTCAGAAACTGTTTCGTCCTAGGCCAGAAAGAGTACATAAGCCGGCTAGATATTTATAGGACATGGTAGAAAATTCCTGAAGTGTTTATACTAAAAGCGAAGAAAACCTCACATGTCCAAGGACTATACTCGATCATTCAACGTTTTTAATAAGAAATCTGTGGATGCCACTTAACAGTGTGATTTACCAAATGCTTTCAGTTGAGAAATCACACAGCGCACCAAAATACTGGGAGGCTTGAATTCGGAAAGCGAGATACTCGTATCTATACTGTCACTAGCAGTAAACTTTCAATTAGAAATTGTTTTTTTTATAAGAGAAAATAAGACTATTCTGTAGCCTTCTGATCAACTTTTTGCATGTACAAATATATGTCGGTTCCGTTGGAGTAGTTTGTGTCTCCAGTGTCTCCTGCCACGTAACTTGGTTCCCCGATGCTGCTAACCCTCTCATCCTTCGAGTCCGACAAATCTTCCTCGTCCGACACCAGGGACATAAGGCTGTCCATCTTCTTCCTATAAGTGTAGTCATCTCGGGGAGCTCCATTGGTTGGGGTGTTTCTCCTCTTGCTGCAACTGTTTCTTGTATGGTTGGGCTGCCGTCCTCACCAGGTGTCTCTAGGTGTGTTCCAGCATTGTCTTTTTTGTAAACTCAAAAAGTAATCGACCCGAAACTGTGGCATCCTCTTGACTCACAATTTTCCAATTCCCCGTCGAAAGATTAGGGTTGTTGATCCTTATTATTTCCTTGATCTTTTCTGGTCTGGCCGGGTCGGTTGGTAACCAGACGTGAATTCTTGGCCTGCTAGGAATCTCGGCTACAGCATTCTTGCACAGATTAACTGATCTGACATTAGAGCACGCTGTTAGTTTAATGCGCCCTTGATATCATCCCGCATATCTGCAGGGTGGAGGGGTCCTGGATACACCAACCTCCATTTTTCCCTGGTGATGCTCCCCTCTTCATGACTCCTGTCAATGACGACTAGCACCAAAACACGGTCCTTCACAATGAAGGTCTGTTTCGGCATAATCTTGTGATGAGTTTTCTTCTCTGCTTGCAGTTTGGCCCGTTTTGTGTCGATACAAAACAGGTTCCAGCTCATTCTCTGACCGCTGTCTTTTCGACTTTCTCGAATGAACTTTCTCCGAGCTATCGCAGCCTACTGCTTTTTTGGCCCATATCACGGATTTTCTTTGCTCAGCCGTGAGCTGCCTTTTCGTGCAAAATCGTAATTTGCCAGGACGTCTAAAATCATAATTTAAACTTCCTCCCACACCATCAAGAAACCGTCGGAATTGGTGTAGTTTTTAATAGATTAGCAAAATTCAATACTGTAATGTCACTGTATATGAACCAAACCTATTCCGCAAAACCATCTGTGAGCATTCCATTATCACACATAGAAACCGTTAACGCTGTCTAAAGGCGGGAGAATTATGGCCATCGTTCATACCAGCACTCAAAATATGAAACGAGAGCAGATCTCGTGATCACTTAAATCCTTGATCAGAACATCCCACCTATATCGGTGGTATCATTGGAAGTTTGGTGTCGATAACAGTGTATAAGAGAATCCAGTGGAATAAGATTTGTTCAAGCGGCGAAGTTTGACGAAACCGCTACATCTTCATATATGAATAATGTGTGCATCTCATGAAACGTTCCTTTTTTTTCATGTTCATTGTGCCGTACAAACAACATTGGTGAGGCAATCGGAATTTTGTATCTTTCCCTGAAGATCACTTCATGCATTCCCTATGTTTATGTAGTTCGTCCATTCCGCGAAAGGTTACGTGTTTCCAATGGTCTCGGTTAAAATAATTTCAAATTTCCAAACTGTCAACATTAACTTGGTACCATTAATCGTAGTATTTATACTCAGTTGTTTAATCGGATCCGAATTGACAATATATTGCAGTTCGACACTTTTATCAAATGATTGTGACCACATACTTTGAAATAGTATTTATCCTTCTAGTGGTAGGAAATAACAGTCCTAAAGAGTAATTCTGCTATACTTCGACAACATAGACTATTTGCTATGGGTTATGTGAATTTCAATGGCTGTGGATTTTTTTTCAGAAATTTATCGGATGGTTTCCGTATAACAAACTATCACGCACTTTTTCTAGACCATACTGTAGTTTTTTTGCATGGATTTTATTTTTGTATGCTCCCTCACTCAGACTTAATTGACCTATTGTGACAACCCCTCATCATGCAGTTGATGGTTTGATTTACTCCATATGTCAGCCCATAGTACTGACATCAAAGATGGTTCGTCCCATATACCACAGATGGACTCATTTACACCACCGATCGTACTCAAATAGCAAAAACCCCCTTTTGTACCTGACTCTATTGGAATTCGAATCTACTCAACTGCCGCAGGTTTAACCACTGCACCAGTTGGGCGATTGCACAGATTCAAACACCTCAAAAAGCTCCTAGGATTGTCATAGCTTATGATAAAACATGGTGTTGGATATTTTCGCTGATCTAAGACTTTGCTACTTAATTATCTTAATTTCTTCACTAAATAATAACTGCAACTATTTATCTCAAGTAAATCGAAGTTGCAACAAGATCGCGAATTGAAGCTCTCACTTAGATCCATGGAGAGGATACATAAATTGAACAAAAGCACCAGGTGAAACAAGAGTAACAGTTTTGGGCACAATAAAGGCTTCAAATGTAATGAATGTGTCCCATTACTCGATTCGATATCATTCTACTGTTTGAACGCCATAATGTGAGCTTTTAAGCACATTTTTCAGTAAAAAAGGATTCTTATGTGATTTGCTATATCAGTAGGTAACCTAACTTGGGATGTTGTTATGTCGTATTGTAAATAGTTGAACCACGTGCCTTTGGCGTGTTATTCATGTTTTGTATTAATGGTGATTGAATGACCTCGACTTAGAAGTTTGGAGCGCGCCATTATGTAAAAGACAATATCATATTGGTATGATAGTTGGTCGCTTTCCGTTTCTTCCATGTCATGCAGTTCTTTATTCTCCTTCATGAATTCGATGTATAGACCTCGAAATATGCTGGATATGTCTGTAAAACCAGTTTCAGTTGGTGATAGGGAAAGTGCTTCCTCCCAAAAAGCTCATAAGTTTGTATCATTATCTAGGATTAAAATTTGGCTCTCCTATTGGAATTTGGATCTACCATTTCCAATCCACTTAGATCCTCGCGGTTAAATGGATCAAAACCACTAGTTCGAACAAACGATTCGAGCTTTAAAGCACATTCTTCAGTAAAGAATGGATTTTATGCGCTATAAATTACATTTGCCATAGCAGTAGGTAACTTGGCTATGACAATATTGCTGTGACGTTTCGTCATCAGTTGAACTAGACGATTTGGCTGATTATTTATTCTTTTATTGGCTTTGCCTTCTTCATGCCGCAGTGTTCAATGTTTTCGCTGACAGTTATGGCATCTATAGTCTTTGATTGGCACGCCTGGTCTAGCGAATGAATTTTTTTTAATATTGATTTGTTTGAGGGACTCTAATTGAAGTTTGTTTTTCCCGAAAAGCTTCATCGACTATGGACAGAAATAACTACTATCAATAAGATTCATCAATCATGGAGCTTTTGCTCTTGAAATTTTTCATGCTAAGTTGCAGGCTAAGTGTAGACCACTTTGATTTTTCTATCAAAAAATATTATTTTCGTTTTTCAAGACAAGATCATTTCTGCTAGTGGTTCAGTAGCGTTTGTCGACTGATGATATCAGTTTGTCCACTGGTGAATAATATCGCAAAACAAATAGTGGTGTGTGAGTCTTCTATCGATCCGGAACTTAATGTCAGAACTTTATCTTCGATATAGTGAAATAGATAACCAAGAGCTAAACACACCCATAAAGCTCACATGCTCGCTTCTCTTGTAATTATTTATTCAATTAAATAATTAACAACAAACAACGTATATTCCCATATTTATAAAGCCATTACATGTTCAATTCATATCAATAAATTACAATTAATATTTTGCAATAATAATTTATAAAAAATATACGTTTACATAGCTAGTCGCGTAAACATTGTATCGCTAAATAAATAAAACCTTCGCGAGGTTAAAAAAAACTCAACAACATTTCTAAGAATGTTAGCGTATATATAGAGACTCGTACATACAAGTATTTGAAATTGAACTCAATTATATATTTATTGTTGTTCAAATGAAAATACAAAAACAAACATAACGATAATAATAATTTACATTTTGACGTTTGAAATACTTAAGACTTAAAAATACAAACTGTCAGTATTGTTTATTTCGCTAGAAATATAAAATATTACATGAAATCTACTCAAAATATATAATAGTTGGTATACATAATAATGAAAATGGGAAATGGATTTTCCTTTTTGTGTACGATGGAAAAATATAACATAAACGTTGTTGGAAATTTTGAGGCGGGGCATGAGTGAGCGGTACGTGCTTGAGATCACAAAATGCGACACTTTGGAATATTTTTGGGAATCTATATACGAGGGTAGTTACAAAAGTTTGTCAAGGAGGTGGCTCTTAAATATTTTGAATAAAACCCATGTCCCCTCCAATTGTTTTATTAGACTTTTTTCAAAAATGCAGCATGATCGTTCTGAAATCATCTCATTCAACCACCGAAATATACTAAATTCTGAGAGAAGTCGCATTGATCCGTTTCTTACACCACAAACGTATGGCCCAAATATAAGTGCTTGATCCACGTTTGACACTGATACGACATATAGTAACTATATCAGCATTGTTCATATACGGTTGTCCCAACAGCCTGCCAGTCACCAAGTGAAATATTCAATGAATGCCAAATTTCATTTGCCTCGAGAAAGTCAACCAGAATCTTCCACTGATGACAATACTGTGACTCTGGTGAAGTCCAATGCTGATAAAGATCCACGATTGGATTGGAATGCTCAAAAAGAAAGTCGCAATTTTGCAAAATTTTTCCTAGATAAACTAGTATGGGATTATTATCAGTTTTTACCGCCCAGATGGCGCAGTGTTTAAGGCTGCGGCAGTTGGAGTGGGAGGTACCGGGTTGTATCAATCGTCTGGGCAATCGGTGGTGTGACTGAATATATATTGGAGTTCATGTCAGTACTATAGGCTGACATGGAGCACCCAATAAAAATAAAAATGTCAGGTTCTTCACTCAATTAAAAATTGTTGTTGTAATACCTCTGGATAAGTGTCTGACGGTAACTGCAAAATAGTAAACCGAAGACTGCTTAATGAAAGTTTTTAACAATTGGTTGGAAAACCGGAAAAAAAAATTTGCGCTCGCGGTCTTAAATCATGACAACCGGGCATAGCTCACACTGCAGAAGTGTTGATCTCTGACATCGAAACAATACGACCATCACTATATTCCTCAGATCTAGCACCTTGTAATTTTTGGTTATTGCCACATCAAAAGTACAATCACCGAGTACATCGTCACAACTAATGGCCAACAAGCATTATCTATCCAACCCAGTTCTACATATAGATCTATTTTCCTCACAATCGTGTACGTCCTGCCACAATGCCTTACCTGAAACGAACGCCAACTTGTATTTCAATCTACGGTCTAGCCGATTTGACCATCATCAATATGACCAATTAATGAAGAATCAATCAAGTCTACCAGCGAATCGGCACGGCTCATATTATAAGTAACATCACCACTATGTGACCAACCAAACAAGATCACTTATAAAGCAGAATCGAAGGAGTTGAGTTGGCGTTTCCACACATTTTTAGAAGTTTTACCACTTAAACAACGCAGAGTCGCTTAATATTCAGCCCCACAATTACGCTGATTAACAGCAGGCAATTGTAACCGTTCTGAGCTATTGGTGATAAATGTACACTGCTCCACCGATTCAGTCGTCTAAATAACCAATGATAATACTAAGCTACTGTCAATTAAATTCTGGGAGGTAGAATAGGTAGGACTACAATAAAATTCAACTTTATCAAGCCATATATAGTTGCCAAAACTACTACAACAACTTAACATACGGTCGGGCAGTCTATAGTTCAGTGACCGTTTTAGAATTTAGAGCTCCTGGAGGCAGGTCGTTCGAAGCCACTAATCATCATCTTCTTGCAATGGAAAAAAAGCTCTCAAAGGTACACAAAGGTATCACTAGATCCATTCATTGATCTTAATAGATTGATATAAGAGTCGGAGGACGACCACAGAAAAATTTTGCGAAAAAAATTATTCATGAGAGTCATGTTGAACATATGCCTTCTGGTAACTCATTGGATAGTATATGAACTCGAACTATAATCAAACGATGTCTAAAATCCTCCATGGTTTGTACAAACCATAGAGTTTGTAAGACTACGCAGAAAATGGTCGACTCCACATGCACCATTTTCGCGGGTTATAGGAAGTGTCGGTAAAATCTTTTAATTACCACTTAAACTGGTAAAACCAACTATTCATGTCGAGGCACTGCAAGACCATGGCGCAGACTCACTGATGATTATATACGAGCCGCGAAGTGTTAATCCTGGGTCACTTTTTAAAAAGAGAGTCGAATAAAAGAACCTCATCTAGAACATATCCGGGAAGGAAAGCTCACAAGGTGGCAAAGGTTTTTGGAAACGATGCTACAATAACGGTGCAAGTGGAAGTCAACACAAACCCAATTTGAAGTGGAGAATCTAGTTCTGATTTGAGAGGATCATTTACATCCCAACCAACGGTTACGTGGAAGAATCACAGCAGTTCATCCAGGGTTAGATGGTATTGTACGAGTTATAACCTTAAAAACATCAACCACAGACGTCATTTGTCGTTCGGTCAATAAGTTAGTAAAGTTAACCATTAGAAATAGAATTCCTAAAGGTGCGGGAGTATATTAATGGATGACAATACAACGAATCTTACCATTGGTCAACTTGTGTATGGGCAATATATTGTCTCCCACGGTATAACCTACAGAAAGAGACTACACTACCTTGTTCCTGAAATTAGGAAGTAACTTCACTATCGGAGGTGACTTTAATGCACAAAATACCTTCTGAGGTTCAAGATTAACTTCTCCAAGAAGGCCAAGAACTACTTTCAGCTGGCCAATACTCAAACTGTAAATGTTGCTCAGGAGGGAAACCAACGTACTGGCCATCTGTTCCTAACTATATACAAGAACTTCAAGATTTCTACACCACTAAAAAAAATTTATAACGATGTGTGGCATGACATACCATCTTGTTGGAACCAAAGCTCGTCCAAACCAATTTCTTCAAGATATGGCCACAAAAAAGATGTTCTGGCGGTATAGTGGATTCCATTGACCGTAACGGTCGCGGTCGCCGATGAAATACGGCCTAATAATGCAGTTACACCACAAGCCACATCAAACAGTAATACGCAATGTGACAATTTCAGTTGTTTATGAGCCCACCGAGGTGGTAATGTGCAAAATCCTCATCAATTTCGAGTTTGTCGCACAACTCGTTGCATGGAAAACCGGGTGATGTTATTTTCCTAATGCACGATAACAAATTGATGATCTCGGTATCGTGATCTAAAGAAAGAATCACATTAGTGTGGCCAGAGTGAAAATCTGAACGAACTTTTGTTACTCCCCTCGTACCCTTGCCTCTTTATTTACTTCTTCGTCCAAACATCTGAAACCGTTCGCCAGTATAATCCTAAATCAAATTCGATATTTTATGGATCACATCGCGTACTGTGCAAATGTCTGTCAGCGTCTCAAAATTGTTTTTTTTTCAATTACTTTATGTTTACTTTTGTATTACATCAAGACGTTCACATTTTATTGATTGATATTACGTTTTCTTTTTGTTGATTCTTCTTATTTATGTTCCCTTCGTAAAAGTGAGACTTAAAAAAAAATTTTATATTTTCTTTTGAATACAACAACAACAAAATTGTGTAATTTTTTATTATTTGTATAACTTTTATACTTTGTTCACTTGAAGAAATAAAAAATGACAAAAGTAATGAAACGGAAATTAGAACTGTCACATTTTTCTACTTTACCAAAACGTACAAAAAAAAAAAACTTCAAAATTCACGTAAAGTAGAAAAACAAGAAAAGTGATATTTTTATGTCGGTTGTAAATTTTCTTTTTTTTTTTTTAGAAATTGAATTTTTTGTGACTTTGTCAAAGTGTTTCATAATTCGGCATTTTCAAGACTGTGAAATATTTTTTATTGGAAAATTCTGTGACGGCATTTGTGAACAATATATGATGAGTGTAGGACGGTTTTTTATTTGTATGGCAAGTATTATTTTACGAGCGATTCCGGATCGTGTTGGTGTATATAGACGGTGGCGATATTAACGTGGATCCAACAATATGTATATGCGACATGAAACGCATACAGAACAATCTGGCAGCATATGGCTGATGAGATGCACTTAATTTTTCAAAAAGTAGTACTTTTTATGAAAAAAGCTCATTAATAATAATTTCGCAAGTTTATTACAAAACTTCAAATATATATAGAAAAAAATCCAGGTTCGATTAATCCCTGCCCAGATGACTGTTTTAAGATGATAGAAGGGGAAATATGTTACATTTATATCGATGAAGACTGAATTCTAATTCTGGACAATGTAAAGGTGGTCACCTCCAGTATTGATGTTCCATTTATTAAGAATGTTCCAAAAGGAGTATTGAGGATCACTTACGATGTATAACACGTTGCTTACATGTTGAAAGTAAAAGTATCCGACACTGTCCCAAACAGAAGTCTGGTATTTTCTGATCTTGAGGCTTACAATGATTTTACAAACTGTACACCAAAACCAATGCTTCATCGATTAGGCTTGTGCGTTTCTTCCCAGATTTTGTTGTTAATTTGTCAGCTATTATCTATAAAGTTACAACAAAGCATCACCTACAGTTGGAAATGAAACAGTGAACTATTGGAATGTCCCAAACCACTTAAAGGCACACATCACTTCCTTATGAATGTGATTGCGTATAAATTTGATTAATTTGACCGAATTCCATAACTCACCTTTGTAAGTTTAGATGTTTGGGGTTGGAATCTGTACTAAGTTTGTTTGTAAAAATAATCATCTGCCTTCGGTTTAACACCCTTGCTTGTATATGACCATACCACTTACTGGGATATAACTTTTATTTTTACTCTATAACACCAATAACTAAAATCAGCCGGTACATATGATCCTGATTAGATCGCTATAAAACTGCTGTCAGAAACTGATGGTTGCACAACCCCATAATTGATATATACTGAATGAACAAATATAAAAACTCATTTACATTCCATTAACAAAAGAGCTTTTAAGCTCGAGAAAGTCACAAAACGCAGTTCCTAGATTAAAGTTGAATGTACACTCTCAAAATGTACTTAAGAATGCAAATGGACTGCACCATACCCTATAAGAATTTCAAGCTGTTGATAAATGTCTCATCAGGGTACAAAACATCCTACTAACTCTATTGGCCTACACGGACCCTGCTAATTCCAGACTTTGGCTTAAAAATATATGGTTGAAGACTGCTTGACCTGAATTCTGAGCACTTTCCACCTTAGAAATATCATTGACAACAAGGTTAGGAGAGTTTTAAATTGCTCTTGGAAGGGAAAGTACAACTAAATGTCACTTCAAAAACGCCGGAGCAACTTGACAATCAATTGGAATCATTTATTAAGCTCAATCAACACACAGCATGAAAAAGCTCTCCGGAAACAAAACAAGAGAAGAGATGAATGATATGTCTGGATGATAAAAGCTCCGAGATAAAACTTATTAACTAATCAAATTCTTAACGAGTTTCCATATAGTGCTTTCATAAAGCTTACTTACTTGATTCAAGCTTAATTTAAACCTAAGCATAACCGTAACTGTAAAAAGTAACTAAAGTCATTATGATATCTAAGCCAAAACAGCTGTCTCGTAAAACAGCGTCATGAAGGCCATCTTGGTCTGTTCAAGAGCTTTTACTAATTGTTCAAAAGCTTTTACTAAAGTTTCAGTTATATTTTGAACCTGATCAGTTGTGAAATATTTATTTTGATATTCAAATTTTGGATAGAAACTCTGAAGAAACTTTTGAATAAGCTTTTTCATAAGCTTTCATGGAGCAAATGGCCATTTTTAAGAAAATTCTTTTTGTTGTTGTAGGTATCCACTGTGATAAGTGGATAAGGCATCAAGTGATTTATGAATTATGAGGTTTCTAAAGAGCTAACATCTCCCGCTCGCCGTACTACACATAAAAATATTCTTAATTGTGTTTTATGGTTGGATTCGACCCAGCTTCTTTTTTGACTACAATTACGTTACCATTCGACCATTAACTGCTATGACGGTTATTGCACTGACACTGATTGAAACCTTTCCAACACAGCTGCGGTCATTAGTCGATTATGCATCACTTTAAACAACATACGTTGCTGATTGTTTTGGGTTGATATTCCCTGGCTGTATATAGTATTACTTGCCGGAAGATTGGAGGTTCTTAGAACAGACAATCCAGCATACCTATTTATAGAATAAGAGTTAATTTTACATTCTTATTTGTTTTCTGTAGTAAAATGTCTGAGCTTTTCTGCGAATAGCCCATATCCAATCAAGATAAGGTAGCGTAACGATTACTTTCTTTATATTATAATTACACGGAAAACTAAGGTTATAACAAAGTCACCTTCATCGTATTCCAGCTAATATCAATTATGGACAATATCACGACATATCGTTTTGGAGAGTTGGCGTCATCACCGTAAACACATAATCAATGGTCAAGTCATATACCAAAAATGTGTTGAGAGTCATATATGTGTGTTTAATAACACGTCAATTGACTTTGATCATCTATTCGCAGAATCAATTAATTTGTTAAGTGGTTGATTAACACCACGTCGTAAGTAGGTAGCATTGTTACAGTAGCATAAACTATTTCACACAACAAACTTACTCATATAATCTTAGTATGTGCACGTATGTACATTTGTGATTGGCTGACTAACCGCAAAATGACACAAAGTTTCAGTTGTCTATATAGACATAAACGGATGAGTCACATGCAATTACCTCAATGTACCAATTAATTTTTTACTGACGAGGTAATGAATCATTTCTAATAACTAAAGTTGGAGTGTATAAAGTGTAGAAGGAACAATTCATGGATCTGACCGGTATAGAGTGTAATTCTAGAGGAGAAGGGGAAATATTATTTAGTACATCATGTAGCAATATGAAATATCAGCTGGGTAATCAAGATGGTTGAGTTATTTATGTGAATAGCATTTGAGGTAGCTTTGGTTTGGTCAAGCTTTCATGTGAGTGTTTTTTAAAATATTTTAAGAAACTGATCTTCAAACAAAGTAATTGAAAAAGCTCTACAAAGCTTTTATTTAAAGTAAGGATAGGACTGTGGTTGGCGGTGTAAAAGGTTTGATTTTATTTTTTGACTGGTCTGTTCGTTTACTCAATGACCTATGTTTTTATCATTACGTGGAAGCTTTCGATTAGAAAGGGGTGTCCTTAGGGCTTAATAGTATAATTCTCATCTGGATATATTTACGCTATACTCAAGCAAAGCTTGCATATGAAGTTTTCCCAAAGCTTGCCTAAAGAGCTTTGAATAGCACCGGGACGAACGGATTCGGAAGTGTGAACGGCTTGACGATATGTTATCTCCACCACATTAATTTTAACATTCCAAAAGCTTCGTCAATAATGGTCCTTTTGGTGTGCTTTTGATTTAGATTTCTGGCTTATTTTAACACCAGGAGGCCAGAACACACTTTCCACAAACTTGAACCAACGCGTCTGGTCGAAATCCCTGCGTTCTGACAAAAGCTCCAAAGCACATCGAAATATTTAAAGTTGGATTGAAGTTGAAAATGATGAAAAGTTTCAAAAAAGCTTGAGTTGCCGCCCAATATTATACAATTCGCGCGCGTAATAATTGGTGTGCTTCGGCCTTTAGTATAATACGATATTGACCGATATTTGTCATCAGTTCCTATCAGTCCTTTCCCCTAATGGATGCATTTGAGAAAGACGATCGAGAGTGAAATCTCTGTTTCGCTGGCGTCGATGTCACAAATATAGTCGATAGAAGGTCAGACCAATTTGACATGTAACTGTTAGTCAATGCACAGTAAAAAACTCGTCAAGAAAACCAACTTCCCTCCAAGATTCATCAGTTTAAATCTTGGAGTAAAGTCGTGTCAATAATTTTTTTATAGATGGTTGGTAGCGCTGACCACTTCATTGGTAGTGATTTTAAAATTGTGGTGGTGAAGTTATTCGTTTAACTTTGTTGATGGAGCTGATCAAATGCATCAAACCAAACTGAAACATTTTTATCTTCGATATATTGTAACGAAGTTATAAATTATCGGCGGTCGGATGGTTGGTTGTTTCCGACTAGACGACCAACAGGCATGGTGTTGATATACAAATTATTAACGATGTTTTTTTAAGGATTGACATCTGACTATACCTCTGATTTAATAAAAAAAAATTGATTCGCTCGATCTAAACGGATTGAGACCACGTGAAGGCTGATGATTTCCAACTCCCTGTATCCATAGGTGGCTATTTGAAACGTTTCTTATATCCTTCCAGAAGATTTTACGCACAAAAAATTTACAAAAAAGAATTAAGAATCATCTTCTGTCAGGAAATTAATAGCTTACCTGCTACAGTTAGACTCAATAAGTTGCTCAGCAAGAATAATAGTTGTGGACTTGATTCACTTCATCTACCTCATGGCAAGTTTACTTCCTCTAAAAAGGAAGTAGGCGACCTACGTCTCACTACCCATTTTTCGGGCTGTATTACCATTCCAACCAACAATACTGGTGTAGTCACCAACGATTCGGAGGTAATTCCCAATTGGGACCTAGCCTGCAGATTAATTAATTATGAGGTTCTACGTTGGAGCTTGTTCTCTTTCAAACCCTATAAATCTGCTGGTCTTGATGGTATATTTTCTGCTTTATTACAGCATGGATATCCTATCAGTAAGGAGTATATACTGCATCTGTTCTAGGCATGTCTCGCTTTTTGTAATCTTCCACATCTTGAAGCAGAATTAAGGTAATTTGTATTCCAAAAATTGGCAAGTCAGATTACACCGACCCCAAATCGTTTCGGCCTATTTGTCTGTCATCAACCTTTCTGAAATCAACACAAACTTTCTTGGAAGTATCATCTAGATTTCAAACTGCAAAAAGCCACTGCGATTTTTTGGCAATGTCGTCGAGCTTTCGGTAATTCCTGGGGTTTATCACCCAAAATGCTCTATTTTGCAATTCTAACTTACCAATGCATCTGTTGTTTGGTGGCCAGTGGCTAAAGTTAAATATTCAATTAACAAACTCAACTATTTGCAAAATATCGCTTGTCGAGCCTGTAACGGGCGGCATGTCGTCAACTCCACTCCTGGCTATGGAGCTCATGCTCTCCCTACCACAGTAACAATCTTTCATTTTAAGACAATATCGCTTGTCGAGCCTGTAACGGGCGGCATGTCGTCAACTCCACTCCTGGCTATGGAGCTCATGCTCTCCCTACCACAGTTACAATCTTTCATTTTAAGACACAGCTTGTTCGGCTGCCTTTCGCTTGAGGAATGCTGGGGCGTGAAATGCTTTTGGCAGTACTTCAGGTCATAGATCAATTCTTAACGATTTTAAACGAGCTATACCATTGTTACTGATTGGCTTCTACCTGTTTTTAATTTCCACAGATCATATGAGGTGGTTCATCCATCCAGGGATATGTGGTTCTCACCAGACTTGCTCAAACAGATATCCGAATAGCTTGTATTCTTCTCAGATGGCTCTGTCTCTGAATAAGTGCTGGCTTTCGTAACTACTGTCCATCGCATGATTTGAGAATATCTGGCAGTTTTGGGTCTTACTGTACTATTCATCAGGCGGAATTAATTGCGGTTACTCACTGCGTGTTTTCAGCTTTTAATCTCGCTGCTGACGACAAAGAGATCATATTTTGTACGGATAGTAAAACTATCCTCAACTCATTAAACAATCCTCCTACCAGCTCTAAACTGGTAGGTGATTGTAAAAAATTGCTGAACCGACTTGGTTGTATTAATAAGGTAACGGTCATGTGGGTAAGTGTGACATTAATGGCAACGAAGTTGCAGACAGGTCGGCTAAAACTGGTTCTCGCCTATTATTCGTAGGCCCTGAACCAGCAGCTCCTATATCTCTTCACATGACATTTTTTGACCGCATTAGATCTTTTGTGTTCAACTCCAGGATTATGTCTGTAAATCAATTGCTTTGATGAATCCTAGGTTTGTACCATGGGACTTTGTGGCATTGAGTGCGGAACCTCTAACGGTTCCAGCCAATGTTTATAATAATATTAAATAATAATCCTTCCAACGAAATGAAATAGGTTGTTGGGAATGTAATAAGATAATGGAAATAATATAGGAGGTAGTTTGCGTCAAAAGCTTGGCAATTTATGTAATAGTCGGAGACGTTAATAAATTGGATATTTTCATATCCACTCGCCAGAGCTTAACAACAGTGAGTTTTTTCTTCTGATATATTCGGTTAACACATTACCATTCGTCTTATTAAACCTAACGAGCATATATACACTCCCACCGGATCGGGAGCGCTACAGTCTTCGATTTACGATCATCACATATAAACTCTTGTCGAACTAAAGTTGAAATTTGTTTGACCTGAAGCACATTATTGCTTTGCTTTAATCCATAGTTAGGACAATACGATAGTGCTGAAGCTGGTAAGATTTGGCATGGTACAGCTTTTATTATTATGGGAAACCTGAAACAAGTGAGTATGATGATGTATAAGCGAGCAACTGAGAATATTATTGGCTAATCACGTTAAGCTTGCCAAAAGCGACAGTTTATTTCCACAGTAGATCTAATCTTGATCATTATATTTAAGAGGCTTTCTGATCTACTTTAAAGCTGTAGTAAGGTATTCGTCCTATTCTTATCAAAAACATGTGTCTTCTAATAATGAGATTGCGGCTGTGAGATAAAAATAATACTCTTATTTCGAAATTGATCGAAACCTGTTTTTCCTTCTAATATATTCGGTTACATAAACATTCATCCTGTCGAACCTGACTAGCATATACACTCTCCCACCTTACGGCGAGGGGTAAAGTCTTCAATAGTGCCATCACCTGGAGTACAATCACACTTAGCTTCAATTTATACTTAGGACAGCACGAGTTCAACAGTTTGATCCAGGTCTGATATTTCTCAATTTTAGAGATTGCCAGTGGCGTACTCCTTACTCTCGACATACCATACCAGTATTAAAGCGAAATTAATTGCTTCAATCGTAAATCATCTGTCTGCCAAAAATCGACAATTTCAATTATATTCACACAAAATGATTAATTGCCCGTCTTCATGCGGGTACTGCAAAACAGTTCGTATATAGTTCGTAATTGCCCATTGTGGCTTGAAATAAATCCGAGAGCATTGTAATAGATAAGACATTTGTTGTTGTTCCGTTCTAAGACATTACCCTCGACCAATATATGTTATGAGTATGTATCACCCAAAATCATTAAAGATTATATTTAACCCTTGTCAGGTACCCGAGATAAATAAAAAGGTTTTTAACTGTTGTTTGATTTCTTAAAGAGATCGAATATTTGATTTTTAATTTAAGACAAAAAAAATATTAAATTACATTTTATTAGATTTGTTGTAACATTAAAATGGGAGAAACACTATCTTGGGTTGATCACTCAAGGGTACTTAAAACGTCGTGACGGTGTGTGTGTGTGTGTACGAAATAAACAATTATTTTTAATATTTTTTTATTTTATTAAAAAAATTGTATTTATTTTTTAAATCAAAATTTTATTTTTTGAACAGATTCGTTGATTTATTTTGTTCAAAGAACAACATTAAAAATTATACAAGAAATAAATAAGCGCGCCAAGACGACACAAGAATATATGTACAGATACCATAGTTTGTGTATTTTTGTTGTTACAAAATGAGTTTTTATTAGCAGATGTTTTGTTGAAGAAAAAAATATATTTTTTATTACTTTTTAAGATGTCTCCTCTGCGTGTGATTTAAAATTTAGAAGTAAAAAAGAAACCAACACCAAAATCTTTGAAGTGGGTATGTTTTATTATTTTTCAAGTTTGATAAAATTAAATTAGAAAAATCAATTAACTAAGACGAACGACACAAAAAAAAATGTTTTTTTCTCGAAATCAGTAATTAACAAAATGTCGTTTGGAAATGAAGATTATATACACACACAGATGAATGTGTAGATACAAACCCATAACAACTATAATTATTTTTTTATGGGTTAGTTTGTAAGATGCATATTCAACGAAACACTTAAGTGTGTCGCATATCCATATACTGTAGATTATATTTCAGTGCGATGCGGGGTGGATTGTTTTATCTGAATGTCGGTTAATTGTTCACACATATGTAAGATGGTGATTTGAAACCGAAAAGCTCATTTTTGCAAAGATCTTTGCGTTTGGGTTAGTCAAAACGTATTAGGTTGGTATATTAACTAGGATTCTCAATATTACGTTTCTGGAGATCTGAACGAAACATAAGAGCCTTAGATTACAACCACAGTAACCAGAGCTTAACGAGTTGACTAAATCTTGTTGAGTCACTGAGCACAAGCACCGCATTGTAAAAACGTCGACTGTAAACATGGTATCAAAATTGAATACCGCCAATATATATGAAAGATCGCACTTGGACATGAGATCGAGAAATATCACATGTATGGGAGAGGATTAACTGAAACTCGTGACTCTCTTATAAAACTCGATGGATAACTACACAATGAGGATGACCTTGGAAACCTTCAATTTGGACAATTTTTTATTGGCTCACATGTGAAGTCTATCGAAGGTCCCCCACTCAAAAAAACACTCACAGGTCAAAAAACACGCACAGTGTAAATAAACAAACTACTAGTCACTGCTATCAAATGGTAAGGACTTCAAAATGACTAAAAGTTGACTAAAATAACTACTGTCACCTAGTCATACTTTTGTCACCTTATCACCTTTTTGTCACTTTGTCACCTTTTTGTCACCTTGTCACCTTTTTGTCATCTTGACACTGTTTACTCTTAGGGGTGCCCTAAAAAAGTGACGTACTGTTTGTAAGATGAATTTCATCGAAACACTTAGGTGTGTCTCATATCCATATTGTAGATTATATATCAGTCCGATGCGGGTTGGATTGTTTTATCTGAATGTCGCTTAAATGTTCTCACATATGATAAATGGATATTTGAAACCGAAAAGCTCATTTTTCAAAGATCTTTGCGTTCGAGTAGTTCAAGTTTGGGTACGTAAAATGTAAACTAGAATTTCACAGACTATGTCGCCGATGGCTTAAATAAAAATAATTTCCATTATTCAGCAGACAGAAAAAATTGTACACGAAACATATGACCCATCGAATACCTGCACAGTACCAAAGCTAGCGTAGGAGGTCACTTAATCAAATTGGATTATTAGGCAGCTGACGCACATCTATGAAACCGTTGACTGTTACTAAAATCGAATACCGCTATATAACAACGAACCTCCAATTAAATACCTCGGCACGAGATTTAACTGGAATTTGTAGGAAACTTGACGCGTTTTAGGGCATTATCACATGTATGAAAGAGTATCAAATGGAACTCGTGACTCTCTTCAAGAAGCTCGATGCCTTAAAAGTGGCGGTCATGTGTAATGCTATACATTGGTACACAATGAAGAAAACCTCGGATATCACGTAATTGAATGATTACTTATTGTGGCTCAAATAAAAATGGGGCAATTGACACTATATAGTATATCGAACAGCAAAGAAACCGAGGGTTACGGTGTAGTCGGTAAAAATGCTTGCATGTTTGGTAAAGACCCCTATGTGAAGTCTAATCAAGTCTATCGAAGATAGACAGCAACTGACTCACACAGATCACCGAATATAATTAGTATACACATACAAACTCCTGGTCTCTGCTATTCATTGATAAGGATTCCGAAATCATCAAAAGTTTTTACTGTCACCTTGTCACGTTTCTGTCACATAGTCTTTTTTTTTGTCACCTTTTTCTCACAGGTGTACGTTAAAATGTTAACGTTGCATTTCCAAATTGTAGATTATATTTCAGTGGGATGTGCGGTGACCCGCATCCACAGCAACATCAAGTGTTAAAAAAGTTAGCAAAATCAAATACGAGATAAAGAATCGGCACGTTGAATGTGCAGTCATTTATAGACAAGTGGGCGCGTTTGATTGTCTTTTTACAATCTTAATATAAAATAGCATTATCTGGAGATTGTGGCTATCAAAGAAATTCGATTTGCTAAAAGTGGAAGACATGTGTCCAAGGCTAAAATTAATCATCTCTGCTATTTAATGGTACTTTCATATTTTCACCTTTTTTTCACCTGGTCACCTTTTTGTCACACTATCACCTTATGCTCACAGTTGCATAACTTTCGTATCCTTATGGACAGATTACACTTCATAAGGTTTTACTTACTTTTATACCCATTTCTACTTTGAGTAATCTATTCTCAGCATTTTACAGTTCGATTGTAGTAGACTTAGTATGATGAATCCATGCTTAATGTATTCTTAACGGCCTTGGCAGTTCCATAATAATTGGTATCACCTAGTTTGGTATGTAGATGCAATAAATGTAGTTATAAAGGCTTCTTTCCTTACAGCGTGGTTAAGACGTTTTGATAGTCATGTACACACGACCTTATCATAAAACACCTATATTGATGAAACTACAGCACACAAAACTCTAATCATAAATCTTAATTTTATTTACAGGGCGTGATACCGACGAAAGTGATATTGAGTCAGAATCGAGCAAAACATTTAGTGACGAACCATATCCTGATGTGCATACGCGTGAAAAAAAAGCCCAGACAACGGGCTTGACGCAGAGCCCCAATACAGGTGAGCTTTTTCAAATGTTCAGTTACGATTAAGTCTTACAAAATTCCTTTTCAACTGGTTATTACTGGGTCGTCTACACAAGACTACATTTAAAACGATCCTCGACTTAAAAAAAATGTTTAGCAAATACCAGTAGATAGGGTGTCGTGGGATATGACGGCTTTCTCTGTGCCTGGTTACTTTATATCACTGTCGTGAGTTTTATCTAATGAATCGACTTATGAATCGCGTTAGTATTTAAACAGCATTAGTACGCTTTCAGCGTTGATGGCTCCACGATATCTGTTGAAATCCCAATCTACCAAACAATATACTCTTACAATTGGATATTGAAGCAAAAGCTGAACATGACCGACAAGATTATACCAAATTGTGATTTTTTTTTCACTATTTAAAGTATGTAAGTGTCATCATTACCTATAGTCCTTCAAGAGCAAACGCAATATGATTCAATCAATAAACTTTAAATTTTCGGTGGATGCAGTGATCATTGTCCAATTCTAGAAACCGGATGGTAAAACCACAGTTATTTTAAAAGCTTCATTTTATATTTGAAGATACGTTTCTGGTGCTTTTTCCAAAATTTTGATGAAGTTGAGTTGAAATGATTCAGTGTGAAGCTTTCAGTTTATATCACTTTTCTGTTCACTTTTCAATCACCTCATGCCACTGTTCAAATTTATAATATATATTCGGTGTCTAATTTTGACATATAACCAATGTCAATTATACCACGGTTAACCCACGTAACCAAATCATTTTATTATTCATTCGTGACGAAACGTAAATATTTTTAATTTGCACCAAAATCCAATTAATCGTTTCTGTATAAACATGACCAATTCAATATTTATATATGAACGACTTTCAATAATTATTGAACACAACATGATTAATTCAATGTCTGATATTACCTTGAGATAACAGGTAACAAAATATATGTAAACGTTTTCTCGATCATAAATGAATCGTGTAATGGAAAATCAATATCGAGACACGTTTTCTTAAGGTAGACCCATTCCCTAGCCCACATCCATTTTTCGTTTATCAAAACAATTTCGATGAATCATTTCATTTTTAGCTGAATCATTGTTTTGTGTTATACCAAACTCGAGTGAGGGGAGGGGGTTGAAAAATTTTCTAATTCAAGATGGAAATTAGTATTGATGCTAAATATATAATTTGGTTGTTGTATATTTAATTACATCCACGGAACAAAATTCACCAGGTTTGTTATTTTCCAAAAACAAAAAATTGTTTAGGGTACCATAAATAAAATAAATATGGGTGGATTACTTTGAAGTTTTTCCAAAATGAAAAATTGGGGTGTGAATTATATGTGTACAAAAATAAAAATTAAAATAAAAGGGTTTGTCGGCACATACACTTTGCGTAGCAAGAATAAAATAATTAGTATTTTGATGCCCAGGTAAATAGCTTATTTAATGCTCACCCGATATGTATTCAATTTGTGTTACGTTACAATCAAATTCAAGAAAGTCTAAATCCACGCAGCAGTACTGCTTGCAACACATCCGGAGTGATAGAGACCGATCTTCTTTGAAATCATGCACTAGATAAAAGAAAAAAGCAGATACTTTTATATTTTTGAGGGGACAACCCAACCCGTAGTGTGTACCAAAGCCGGGCAGTATTTATAAAATACTGGTGAAAAAGTATTGTGACGTTCGGTAGTAAGCACCAATAATAGTTAATTCTTCCAATCAACGCCACAATCAAATAAAATCAATATTTCGAGTTAAATTCTTATAATTCGCTAGAACTGTCACGTCACAAATATACGTACATTTTCGAGCAAAGTTATAGAGTAATGTCATCATCAGATCAAAATCGGCCTAGCAAATTACAACAGCATAACATCATACACAATTTCTTATATTTATAAAAATTCACAATAGTTGTCCAACAACACGGCGCTACAGTATCAACTAGTGTTTTGATCTACTAAAGGAGTTGATATCTATTGGGTTTTGATATGATCTTGTCGTTTGGATGTACGAATAATAAACCATTGTTGCCCAGGTAAATAGCTTCTTAGTTAATGCCCACTCGATATGTATTAAATTTGTGTCACGTTACAATCAAATTGCATTCAATTAATTCAAGAAAGTTTTAACCCTTGCAGCAGCACTATTTACAACTCATCCGAAATGGTAAAGGCGGACTAATCGTCCTTGACAAAATCATGCATGAGAAAAACAAAACAGGAAAAGGTTCAAAAATAAAGAGAAAATAGATAGTTTTATATTTTTGGGGGACGACCCATCCCGTGGTATGTACCAAATCCGGGCATATTTATGAAACACTAGTGAAAAAGTATCAACTAGTGTTAATATTTCTTATAGGAGTTGGTAGCTATTGGTTGTAAGAATAATTAGCCATTGAGAGACTAAATCTAGTTCGAGAAATGAAATGTGGGTAGACGAACTGCAGGCAGTGGATAGTTGATAGTCAATGAGATTTTTGGTCCAATTCAAACTTCCAGTTAAATAGAGGAATCCAATTGAGTAGCTAAGAGTTGTAGAGGTTTAACTTAAACCATAAATTGATTCTCTTCATCCAACTCAGACTATCAGTTTAATGAAGGAATCCAATTAAGTACAATAGTTAAACCTTGTAGAAGTTTTAATTGACTCAGTTAGCGACTTAAAAATGGTTTTATCCCATTCAACCCCAATTTCCATTTTCATAGAGAAATCCAATTGAGTAACTAAGCCTTGTAAAAATTTTGTTGGACTCAATTAGTAACTGAGTCCATTGAAACCAAAACAAGGCTAAGCTACTCCTTTTCTACCTACTTCTTCTCTTTAAGCTGAAGTAATACCAGTCCAATTACTTATATTTCAAAATGCTAACGAGAAATATTCAAATCTTATAAAGGAGAAGGATTAATCCAATAAATACATCAATTCAAGAATGTCTAAGCCCACGCAGCAGCACTGTTTGCAACACATCCGGAACGATGAAGACGGACTGATCGTCCTTGAAATCATGCATTAAAAAAACGGAAATAGGTTCGAAAATGCAGATAAAATGTATACTTTTAAATTTTTTGGGGGGACGACTCACCCCTTGGTATGTACCAAAGCCGGGCAATATATAAATAAAACATTTGTGAGAGAGTTTCAACTAGTATTCATTTTTTTTATAGGAGTTGGTATCTATTGGGTATGACCTTGTTGATTTGGTTGTAAGAATGATAAACCATTGCGTCACAATAGACTAATCGGAAAGTTTGAAAAATGAAATAATGGTAGACGAACTGCAGGTAGCGGATAGTTGATACTCAGTGAGATTCTTTGACTTGAAAGAGTGTTGATTAATTCAAATGATTCCAGCCTTCCTCATATTGGCATTTTATCACTTAGTGTTTAATTTGGAGTATTATGTTTTGCGAAACAATGCGAATATGAACTTCAACAAATGAGCAGCTTACATTGTATTTGGCTTAACATTTTTCTTGCCTACCACGATTTTTTGATTTTGTATAGGATTAAGAATTATACTGCAAATAAAAGATTTAAACATTGTACAGTGACCGGAGTGGCGTTCATGCAAATACCAAACAAATGGAATACTGTCACATAAGACTCATATAATAAATTAAGACCTTCTTATAAAATAAATGCCAATATATTGGATTAAATGCTATTTTTAGCAATTTCTTGTTCATAATCCTATGAAGCTTGGTCACATAACAACGTCCAATCGTATATATAATTTGATCATGTGGAACACATTATAATTATTTTAATACCGCTTCTGTACACTACAGTACATTGTGAAGTCGTACAAAGTTATAATTTTCCAGAACAAACAGAAAAATCTAGTTTAATTCCTAAATTCCAATTTTCAATATTATATATAGAAATGTAGGTTGGTTATGTGTTCATTGTAGACATAATAATATTTCATGATTAAAAATAAAATTTTATTTATTTTCGAAAATGTATAATAAATAGTTTTCTGTATATTGTATCGAATAACAATCAATACTTTACTGGGCAGGGCTGTTTAATATTAATTCCGCGTACCGACGTATTATTTGCTACCAAGGAGAAAAATTTTATATCGGATAAGAAGTTGACAATCGTTATTTAGGTACCTGACAGTTCGATAACACAACTCCTAACCTAAACCTAACTCATAAAAAAACTCTTACTGAATTCTAGAGGGTTTCGACATTTACCTAAGTAGCTACGATATGACCTCGACAATAAATGAACTGCACTAACAGTATTGCTGTAAAGTCAGTTTCACATACAAGTTATGAGACGTCAGGTACAGAAGTACCTCTTAAATATATTACGCATCATTGTGGACCGAAAAAATAAGTATAATGAGGTGCATGGAATAGTACCAAATATACGAGCCTACCCCAACCCGATATGTTATCGAGTACCCCTAATCCCTGGGTTCATTGCCCGCTAGATATTACTACACGAGACAGACTCATCTTTAAGCTACCTCCTCGACTATAGAACTAGCTTCTCATCGCATTTTTGGTTCTTCCGTTTTAATCCCGGATATGGTTCACTCACGCCATTCTATCTGCCTACTAACTCCATCTTAAAATCAATAACGTTGTCTGGTGTTAGATAATGGCCAGGTGCACAAATATTGTTTGTCACCTCGTAAAATGGTTAGGTTTTAACGAGAACATGTGTTCCTCATTTTTAATGTTCCTATGTGGAGAAAGGATAGCCGAGTACCCTTCTTGTTTGAAGTTAACAAGGTATCCTCAAAGCATCCATGTCCAGTTATAGGAACTGGGTTAAATATTAATCCACTTGACATGGGCTCACTTCGTGCTAGCCTGCGAACTTCTTCTTTTGTTCCATGACCAAGTTTATCTTAATGGAATGCATTTCCTGAAGAATATTCTTATATTGCACTTAATCTTTCAACCAATTCCGAAGTTTTTTTATGCATCTTCTGGTGATCTAAATTACTGTGTCATAAATCCGAATGGATGTAAGTTCGCTAGCCAGCAGAGTTCGTCTGATTTGTTGCGTTTCTCTCTTATTAGACATTTGCCATGCCAATCATGCATTTAGTCTGCTTACTTTTTCGTCCCATCACCGGTTATATATTTCAGAGCCATCTGGCTGAATAAGCTGGCAACTACTTGCTGTAGGTATTTTTGTACCATTCTTTACAATTTCTGCCAAGCACAACCTTCTCCATTATAAGATGAAAGACGTTTTTGTGGATCTCTCTAAACTTCCCATCTCATTGTCTCTCTGTAGTATCTATCTTGTTTATTCCGAAACCTTCTTTCTAGCAGGTTGTACGAAACAGCTTGTTTTTTGCATATCTCTGCACAAGTTAGGTGCCAGAGGTTCTAACAAAGCGATACCAGGGATATTTTTTTCGCAAGTCCTCCTTGTGAATGCCATTGACTTACTTTACTCTGACAATTCACCTTCATCAAACTCCAGTACTGATTACTACAAGAGATCAGGATCAGTCAATGATTCAGATTTTCAGTACCTCTTTATATACTGGGCCCCCAGTCACGTGAGTATTTAGCGATGAGTCCTTCTTTACCCCAAATTTTCTGCAGAGTTTGGATCTGTCATTAATGTTTTTATAGTTTGCAGTGCAATGACCGGAACCATCTCAACCCAAATATAAGTCGGCCCCAGTAACTCCTCATTCGCGTAAAAACTCATCCAATTTTACTTCCCTACTTCGATCAATTTTTCAACCATGCAGATTGGTGGAACTAACATTAAAGTATCAGCGTATTTCACGGGGTGGTGTTTGGAGGCACTATATATGTATATATGAATCAGTCGGTGTCTTCCAAAATACTGTCACAAGCTATCTCGAAATTATATTATTTATATTGGAGCAGAGATGCCCCAATAGGGGCTGGATGAAAAAGTGAAGTGTAAAAAAATAACTCCTGTTGGTCTGCAGAATCCGAATAGTCCGAACTATTTTCCAGCTAGTACAGATGGAGTTAGTATACTAATATTTTGAAAAAAGGATAGAACTTTAGTGATGGGGTTTAAAAACATAGACTGTAGTGATCCAGTACTAATATGGTAATGCAACGAATCATATTCTGCGCAGAAGTAGGATCCTTAGATAGGTTTGTCTACATCACTGATAATACCTCTGAAACTGTAAAATTTTACCGTGGGGGGGAGCCCGATGGAAAGTATGTAAGTGAGTAGGTTCAACCCGATTAATTTTAAAACATGTTAGTTTATCTGCATGCAGAAACTGGTGAACTCTTAGAAGACTCATGTTTATGACCAACGAGTTCTGATCCCAAACTCATTGCATTTACCACATTGGACCCAGATTACCCAAATATTAGGTAACCCTGTCCCCAATAGAAAAACATGTTACTAATTTATTACATTACAAGATATAATATTTCCGCCAATAGAATGGCTAGTTTGTGACCTCATTTATGTACAACAATAAAATAAATTAAACCTATCGCTATAAATTATTAAAAAATTCTTTTGACGCGAGCTAAATAACATAAATTATAATTATAATTACGAATATATATTTAATTAAAATTTTAATTCAATTTAAAAAGGTTTGGGTTACGCTCGTACGATTCTAATGCATTGCTATTCAAATATACAAAAAAAAACTATTAAATTTTAATTACAAACCACTTATCAGCCTGTGCTGTAATTCAAAAATAGTTTATGCCTCATAAATTTCCATACATATATGCAACACACATAAAAGCTGGAGGCGTTGTGCTTTCGATCAAGTATTTATCATCGTTGCCCAAAAAATCCAGTTTGGCTTTATAGCGCGATGACTTGATTGGGGAATTGAGTAGCGTCAAAAAATATTTTGAATACGTTTTTGACTTCAAATTGCGGTTTATAAGGTCTTGCATGCATACGCGTATATAGTGAGAGATGTGGGCTTTTTGAATTATAACCCATTTCGTTTGAGATAAAAATGGATAAAGACCGAAATTTTTTCACTTTATTGTTCTTTTGTTTGTTGAGATTTGTATAAGATCGATTGTAGACTGATCGTGTATGTGAGATCAATATCACGTTACTTGAATTTGATTCATATGAACAATGAGCAATTTGTATTTGAATGTAAAAATCACATAGCACTCGTTCCTGTCCCCTGAGATATTATTCATGTATTTCAAGACACTAAAGAAAGTTTACGTAGTCTCAATAATGTCTGATCGCGTTCACAAAACTCAAGTGAAAAATTGACGATCTTATCGCTGTTAGCACTTCCTCTGAAAAGTACAAATATAACAAGTGTACACTAATATCGTGAGGAATGGAAATTCAAGACAAACGAAATTGATAATTCGGTTAAACGGGGTCGTTTCGATCTTCAATAAAAAAAAAGTAATAATCTATGGCTTAAAGGCCGAAAACGGCCCTTACCGCGTCTCAACTGAGACCTTACGAACCAGTGTTAACGAATGGTGCACATTGTAGGTGGTCAGCCCAACGAATGTTTTTACACAAAAACGCATTTTTATGTCATCCGGTTGCACGTTAATTTTTGGTCAACGGCGGGAATCGAACTCGAACTGCGGCGTGATAAGAAACTCTCTTAACCATTAAGCTACATCCGGCGACCTTCAAACCAATGCCAAATGTTTCATAAAACTAGACATGATATTTGGTGGAACCAAACATGTAACGCACTTGGATGTGAAAATTGTTCTTGTATCGCTCATTGCATAACATGAGATGCTATTAAAGTTAGCCGAATGTTTCCAGCCGAAAAAATAAAAAAATCGATAATGCAGATTGTGTCTCTGCTATTCCAGCCGAAAGTTTAAAATTTTATATTTTTTTAATTGATTTCTAACCGAAAATTTTTCTCCGACATTTTTCAGCCAAAAAAAATTTGATGTTACGGAAAATTATCAAACTAACGGAAAAGCACGTATATTAAAACAAATTAAAATATACTCATATGTAATAATGTTTAAATTCAGAAATCTCTATAAAATCAACCTCTAAAGTGTTATGGCTGAATAGAAGTTTATTTTAAGCGGTTTGTCAATGGCTATCAGTGGAAAAAATTTGGGCCAAGTTTCATGTGGGGAGTCCGGGAAAATGCGATTCATTGAACCCGTAGTGCAAACTTCTAAAATCTCTATAAAATCAACCTCTAGAGTGTTATGGCTGGATATAAATTTATTTTAAGCGGATTGTCAATGACTATCAGTCAAAAAAAATTTGGGCCAAGTTTCAAGTAGGGAGTCCGGGAAAATGCGATTCATTGAACCCGTAGTGCAAACTTCTAAAATCTCTATAAAATCAACCTCAAGAGAGTTATGGCTGGATATAAATTGATTTTAAGCGGTTTGTCAATGGCTATCAGTGGAAAAAAATGTAGGTCAAGTTTCATGTGGGGAGTCCGGGAAAATGCGATTCATTGAACCCGTAGTGCAAACTTCTAAAATCTCTATAAAATCAACCTCAAGAGAGTTATGGCTGGATATAAATTGATTTTAAGCGGTTTGTCAATGGCTATCAGTGGAAAAAAATGTGGGTCAAGTTTCATGTGGGGAGTCCGGGAAAATGCGATTCATTGAACCCGTAGTGCAAACTTCTAAAATCTCTATAAAATCAACCTCAAGAGAGTTATGGCTGGATATAAATTGATTTTAAGCGGTTTGTCAATGGCTATCAGTGGAAAAAAATGTGGGTCAAGTTTCATGTGGGGAGTCCGGGAAAATGCGATTCATTGAACCCGTAGTGCAAACTTCTAAAATCTCTATAAAATCAACCTCTAGAGTGTTATGGCTGGATATAAATTTATTTTAAGCGGATTGTCAATGACTATCAGTCAAAAAAAATTTGGGTCAAGTTTCAAGTGGGGAGTCCGGGAAAATGCGATTCATTGAACCCGTAGTGCAAACTTCTAAAATCTCTATAAAATCAACCTCAAGAGAGTTATGGCTGGATATAAATTGATTTTAAGCGGTTTGTCAATGGCTATCAGTGGAAAAAAATGTAGGTCAAGTTTCATGTGGGGAGTCCGGGAAAATGCGATTCATTGAACCCGTAGTGCAAACTTCTAAAATCTCTATAAAATCAACCTCAAGAGAGTTATGGCTGGATATAAATTGATTTTAAGCGGTTTGTCAATGGCTATCAGTGGAAAAAAATGTGGGTCAAGTTTCATGTGGGGAGTCCGGGAAAATGCGATTCATTGAACCCGTAGTGCAAACTTCTAAAATCTCTATAAAATCAACCTCTAGAGTGTTATGGCTAGATATAAATTTATTTTAAGCGATTTGTCAATGGCTATCAGTCAAAAAAAAATTTGGGTCAAGTTTCAAGTGGGGAGTCCGGGAAAATGCGATTCATTGAACCCGTAGTGCAAACTTCTAAAATCTCTATAAAATCAACCTCTAGAGTGTTATGGCTGGATATAAATTTATTTTAAGCGGATTGTCAATAACTATCAGTCAAAAAAAATTTGGGTCAAGTTTCATGTGGGGAGTCTTAAAAAAGTGAATAAGACTTCAAAATGAAACTTGACCCAAATTTTTTTCCACTGATAGCCATTGACAATCCGCTTAAAATAAACTTATATCCAGCCAAAACACTTTAAAGGTTGATTTTATAGATATTTCTGAATTTATTCAATATTACATATGAGTTATTTATATAAGTTTTTTTCCGTTAGTTTGGTAATTTTCGAAGCATTAAATTTTTTTTTGGCTGGAAAATGGTTGAGAAAAATTTTTGGTTGGGAGGGAATCAATCAAAAAAATACAAAATTTTGAACTTTCGGCTGGAATAGCAAAGACACTATCTGCATTATCGATTTTTTTATTTTTTCGGCTGGAAACTTTCGGCTAACTTTAACAGCATTAACATGAGATTTAACACAGGCTAAAGCCATATGGTATGTCTGATTTGCCTTCAACGCATGAAATTTCATTAAAATATAACTGCGAACGATTTGAGAGTACTTTACCCCCGAAACAGAACCTTAAAAAAAAGTTAAGTTGTTGTGGCTGCTATCGCACACTTAGACCAATATTGATCCGTTGTGATACCACTCTATACGGCTGTAGGTCCGAGTCTTTTCGTAGAACCATCTGCGCATTGCATAGCTCCATGTCAGGCCTATAGTACTGACATGGAAGATGGGTCGGCCCAAGGTTTCTAAACACGACAGGGGATCCAGATATGTTCATTTTTCACCACCAGTCGCACCGCCCAAACGATCGAAGGTGAAAAACCCATTTTGCATCCTGCCTCGAATCGGATTCGAACCCGGTACCTCCCGCTCCACTTGCCGCAGCTTTAACCACTGCGCCACCTGGGCGGTTCAAAACAGAACCTTAAAAACAGAACCTTAAAAACAGATAAAACATGGTTCGAAAGTTCTTTCCCATAGTCACTCAAGGTTAATTGGCTCATTGTGGCATCCCTTTCCAGACGTACAGCCCGACAGAAGTCAACAGTGTCTTCTTCTCCTCCCCTCACTTACCACAATCTGTGATGATCCGAATTTTGATTCGGAACTTATGATTATTCGGGAAGCAATGCCCCGTCAATTTCTCGTTTAAAAGATAATGACGTCACCCATGTGACTAGATATCCTATGAAGTCTAACTTAATTCAGACTTCCTAGTCGATTTTAGGCAATATTTGTCTCCAAAACAAGTTTAGATTAAACTGTATTGGAACCAATCAACTTTAGAGCACTCTGGCTGTCAGACAGGATACAGATGCAGGGATAGATAATTTAACCTCAGGACTTTGTATGTATAACCCAGCACCAGCTAGATTACAGTATACTGATCCATCAGTAAAGAATATCATACCGACACCGGATGGCTAGGATGAACTATTATAGTCCCATGTGTGATTTCCGGTTATAGTTACCCAAAACAATTTCCCGAAGACGTGCTTCGTCACCATAGTGTCCGAGGGCATGTGGGGTAGTCTTGTGCCGGCCCACCTCTCTCCATATTTGGCAATTCCTAGAAGGAATTATAGGCCAGTGGCTAGTTGCACTGCACTAGTGCTAGCCATTTCAAGAGCTAGAGTAGAAATGGTGTCCATAGCTCCTCCAACACCCCGACAAACAAGTCCTTGAAGGCAGTTTAGAGGTCTTCCGCTCATTGTTCTAGACCATCAGATAAGTGCAGCAAACGGGGTTATGGGTCTGATCACCGAAACGTTTAGCCAGTACATAGGCCCCATGATAAGCCAAATGAATCGGAAGATCTAAGCTGAGATGTGGTTAGAGCCGTTTACCCATGAAGTTGAAAGGCAGCCAACGAATTACCCATAGACATATTGGCTGTATGTGAAATCAGTCAGAATCAGTTTTTAATGGTTTTGTTTGTGTATATGAGAAACAACTGCGGTATAGGGTTAACTGAGAGTTTACCAAATTTATTTGATTTTCAATTTTCTAGTATTCTGACAAAATGAAGCTGAATCACGAATTCCATACTTCTATCATATAGGTCATGGTGGTACGAATAGTAAGCTATAGCCGGTAAAAATCTTTTCAACTCTTTTTGGAGTATTTTCAACAGTGCCAAATGCACGGACGGATTTATTATATAAGAACTCTGACAGAATCCAATCTTAAAATATACGACCAAATAAAACCACATGGATAACATTCTTTTGAGGGGATTAGGTGAATTGCCCCTAAGGTTAATCCTTGGTCAGAACCTGCACCTATATCTTTAGTATGGTGGCATACTATGGTGGCCATTGACTTAGTTGAAAAGATGGCAAATACGAATTCCTAACAGGTTTGGACTTCCTGATTGTAATGCACATGTTGACTGAGCGAAAACCCAAAATAGGCAATTTGGTGATTTTTTCCTAACCATCTATCGACTAGAATGCTTTCAGATTGTACGCCGACCACATTAAACTCCATAACCCTTTTATTCTGACTTTTAAATTTCCTGATTGGTTCCCTCGGTGCTATGAAGAAGATCCTAATCGGAACAGTGGTCCAAACGGAGTTTTAACCAAAAGCTAACCCACGCCGTAAACTTAGGCTGATTTAGACTTCTGTCATCAAGTGACTAAATTTCATCAGACCGCTCGAGCAGTCAAAATCCGAAAACTACTCGTGATTCTGACCTATGTCTGTATATATCAATCTTTAAGGATGTAACATTCACATCAATACACCCTAAAGTTCAGATTTAAGTATTATGATTTCAGTGATTGCATGCGATGGTCGGCCTATATAGTTCAAACAAGGCTATGGGTTTTAATTAAACATCTGTATCGTGCTCACATTACACACTTGCTCGCATTGTGTTGGTATAAAGATTAAAAAAAATTCTAAGTAATTGTGAATTCTTCAAATTTCACACCCCTTAAAATTTTGATGATCCCTTTTCAGTATATAAGAGAACGTCCTCCTTTTTACATTATTCATTTTATGATCTTTTTACAGTCTTAAGTATTTTAAATATATGTATGTACCGTCTGGTACCATATTCTGAAGCTACGTGAAACGTGACATTATAATTATATCTTCGTATATAATTGTTGTTGTCTTTTGTACAAAAGAAATGTTCGTTTGTATTTTTTTGTTGTTGTTTTTAACACAAGACGTTCTTATTGTCTTCTACGTACATACATATACCAAAGTACTATATATAGAGATTAGACCAAGTGTATAAGTTTCGGTTATGACAAATATCATTGGTTTCTAATACCACCCACGTTTATACATTATGATGCATCTCGCGCATTCACAAAAAAGGTCAAATGGAAATTTTTTTTTTTCACAATGCTGTTGGCATGTACCAACACAGCGAGCATATAAATCACTCATTAATCGAATGAAAATTTGTAAAAAGAAAAGTCGAAAGGTGAATAACCCCGCAGCCACACCAAGATTATAATAATTAGCACTCGCTGTATCTTCGAAGTGTATACACAGAGATAAAATAATGAGGACGACGAGACCCCCACACAAATTGTTTTCGTTTTATTCATTTCATCTCGCGTTTTGTTTGAAATCAAAATGTAATCAATCATTTTAAGAATTTGTAAGGAATATTGTATAAATATATAAAATTAATTAATAAATCAATATTATTTTTTTTTTTGTTAGTTTCGCTGTATACAAAAATTATATTTAATTCTAATTTTTTTTATGTATTTAGAAATAACAGACAAACGCCAAGATCAAAAAGTCAATTTCCAATTTATTTATTTATTTTTTATATTTGTGTAGTGAATTTGAAGCATGGTTGATTTTTGAAATTAATTTTGTGAACAAATAGAATTTTGAAATGTTTATTTATTGTTTTGGCTAGAAGGTTTCACTAAATTAAACCGCGCTGTTAAATTGCAATTTTTACAGTATGGGTATTAATTTTGGCGGTTGCAGTCGATCACGCGTGCTCTTGAACATCCGATTTTCGAGTCATAATTCATAATTTCATGATCACAGGGCTGATCAACCATCTGAACCATTTAACTCTGTGAAGCTTTTAGAAAGCTCTTCAATTTTTATCCAGGATGCGCAATAATAGATGCTTAATACAAGATGGTAGCGACAGGAAAAAACCGATTGAGCCATCTAGAGAAACTGTAGGTTACTCATTACCTGTTAAGCTTTCAAAACCACCTGTTTCAGTACAAAAACTTGACTTAGTGGCTACACTATCTGATTTCATCTATAACAAAAGCTATCGTAGAGATCTATTCGGTTAGCAATCAACCAAAAGCTCGCATGAAGTTAGTCCACCACATATAGGTATACGTATGAATTATTAATTGCCAAACTAGAATTATTGAAGTAATCTTCAACCTTTAACTAATCTTAGCTCATCCTACTCCTAATTATATCCAACTAAACATCGTAAGGTAAAATTTTTTTTTTTGCGGTTTTTAGAGGCCATTATTAGCCCGTACCGTGTCAACAATCTGACTCCATCGGTTTCGATCACGAGCCAGCTCTTCAAACCGTTGTAGGCAGTTTGACGATGCCAGATCGCTCTCTACGTCGTGGAGCCATCGTCGCCGACAGCGACCTCTTCGCCTACCGAAAGGCGGTTCTCCCTTTAAAGATCGCTGTATCATTCGTTTCGGATCAGCACGCAGAACGTGTCCGAGCCAGCGTACTCGCTGTCCTTTAATTTCATGCACGATATCAGGAATTTACATTAAATTCCTGATCTCGTGATTGAATAGAACTCGGTATGTGCCATCAACGTCGCGTTTTGGGCCATATATCACACGCATGATTCTTCTCTCGAATGTTAGAAGCCATCTATCGTACTCATCCGTCAAGGTCCAACTCTCACATCCATACATGACATCGGGTCTGATCAACACTCTGTACATTTTCAGATTATCCGTATTTGCAAGATATTTTGATTTCAGAAGTGGACGTAGAGGATACAAAGCCCGATTGCCAGCGGCAAGGCGGACCTTGATATCCTCGCCCACACTATTATCGTGAGTGATGAGATATCCAAGATACTTGAATCTCATCACTCCTTCAAACGTGTGGTTTCCACTACTGAAATCAATTGCGTGTTGGTCTCGAAAACCAGAGATCAGATATTTGGTTTTGGACTCATTGATTTTGAGACCAACGGAAGCTGAAAACTGTTCCAGTGGATCAAGTATCTCTTTCACTCCGTTGCCATTTAATCCAATCACACAGATATCATCTGCATAAGCAAGAAGTTGATTGGATTGTCGGAATAAGATATTGCCCTTTTACGAGGTGTTGCACTTTTACGAAGGATGTATTTCAACATGAGATTAAAAAGTATCGGGGACAGCGCCTCTCCTTGTCGAACATCAGTAGTGATTGCAAAAATTCTCGATAGCCTGTTCTCAACTTTGACACAGCATTGTGACTGCGTTACTGTCATTTTACACAGATGTACATATTTTTTTGGTATTCCTAAATATTCAAGCGCATACTATAGCCTCTCTCGATTGATCGAGTCATAGGCTTGCTTGAAATCTAGGAATACCTGGTGTTCATCGCGAGATGTTTCGTAGTACTTGGAAAGCATCATCCGTAGCGAAAAAACTTGATCAAATACTGACTGATTTGGACGGAATCCTCCTTGATAATCACCGACAATTTCGGTGTTCGACCTTTTGAAATCAACACATGATCAATTTGGCTTCGGGATGTTATACCTGGATGTGTCCATGTTTCCAAATGGATGATTTTATGGGGAAAGAATGTACTTGCCACTTTGAGATCATGTGCGATCGCAAAGTACATCAGTCTTTCCGAATTCTCGGTCGCAGTTTCGAGTCGGGAGTACTTATAGAGGCCATCAGGTTGGCTAATCTCACGTACAAACGAAGCTTACACATTCGATTATCGACTGCCTTGGAAGTCCAACACAGCCTTTTTTACCTGCGGCCCAATGAGAAAGCGAACTCCAAGATTTCCGAAATCATCTACACTGTGTAGCAACGTATAGCCTTGGGACACATGGTCTCCACTTTTAGGCCATCGAGTTTCTTGGAGCGCTACGAGTTCCAGCCGATACTCTTTCATACATGTGATAAGGCCGTAAAACGCGACAGGTTTTCTTAGTGACTGCACGTTCCGCGTCCTGATCCTCAATCTCGTATCCGGGTACTTAAGCGGGGGGTCTTGTTAGTTAGGCGGTATCCGATTTTTTTGTTTTTGTTGACATTTTTAACTGTTATTTTTTTTTACGGATGCGGGTCGTCAGCCCAGCGATCCAACCATATTTAGTCGCCTCCTACGACAAGCTCTGGATACTGTGGTGGTGTTCTATGGATCTCATGTTTCGTTTGAAATATTTATGAAACATGTTTGGCCCCACCCACAGGGCTAACCGGAACAGGTCTATAGTTATGTTATATTCTAATAAAATTGACTGAAGTAAACAGCGGTAGCTCTCACTGTAATTTCGAGAACCATCATCCATTCTCTCCAAATCGTTAGAAACCCCGATTCAAGTTTATACCAGAAGCCTCATTGGGATGAAGTTATTAAAATAAAAATAAAAAATACCAATTTTGACGATTGCAATTGGTCTCTGATCGGCTGTCTGATCAACTTTTTGAATGATCCACACTTGTAAGGCTTTTAGAAATGATCGTAAGGGATAGCACAATTATCAATGATCACGTGTCCTATCAATTTCTACATAGTCTTGCTAGTCTTCTAAACCGAATTAAACACACCGAATTTAATACCCTATAAAAGCTCTCAACTTGTCATTTTAGGAAGCATAATAATAGATGCCTAATACCAAAATATATAGGGACAGGAGAAAACTGAAGAAATCGTAAGGAACCTACTACCAATTGTTGGTTTCAAAACCAGGTTGCTTCAGCACAAAAGCTTGACTTAGTGGATACACTATCTGATAACATTAATAATAAGCGACTGTATATAATCGCTGGATGTTCAAAAGTTCCCGTGAAGAGACTGGCATATAAGAGTAAGTATGAGATATGTGGTAGAATACAAACCTCCTTTGAGGCTTCACAAAATCTTACCCTTTAGTCCTCCTCCCCTTATTATATCCAATCAATTATCTTGAGGTTACAAACGCTGTAATAAATAAAAAGAAAATCCTGTCTTGTGGCCTACTCTAAAGATCAGGCCTATAATAAGCTTTATTCTAAAAAATTGACTACAGGTAACGTAAACGGTTGCACATATTTATTCCTAAGGAGGGTTAAAAGCTCTGACTGTTTCAACGACCTATTAAAATATTATTCAAGTACTATCTTACGAAAACTTTTGCAATGACTGTAGGAACTCAAATCAAAAGCTGATTGAGATATAAAATCTAACAAAATATCAATGTGCACACTATAAAGGAAGCACTAAACACTATAAAGTTATCCGCAGTTCCTCTTATAAGATTTTTCAAAAATTGTTTCTTCAACATAACAATCACACCATGGTTAATTTTACATATATAAAGGGACCCTTTCATGACGTCAGACACACAACATTAACACGGGCACTTTTACACATCCAAGAATAACTCGTATTCTATAGCGCAAGAATCTAGATAACTGACCTAAGTTGATGCTCTAATATACTATCAGTTCATAAAAATCTTTACTAAAAGTCGTATCAATGTCAAACGTGCAACAAGATTTTTGACATACTAGTGTTGTATAAGATTAAGATAAATATTATTTATACAGGGTGGGGCAAAAGTCCCGCTACCATTTTAATAGCGCGCCATCTTGCGGTTTTATGACGTTTATCTCAGTGTTGTGAAGATGCCCCAATTCTATAATGAATACGCCACAAGAACGAGCAGAAATAGTGACAATATTTATTGAATATATAATAGTTCCATTACTGCCACTCAGCGGAAATTGCGTCAAAAATATTATAACCGTCCAGTGTCGCACAAAACCACAATTTATCGTTTACATGCGAATTTTCGACAGTACGGTATGACAGAAAACATACCTCGTTCTGGAAGACAACGGACGTCTCGTAACGCTGAAAATGTGACTTTGGTGCGCAACAGTGTTGCAGTCTCCAGAAATTCCAGAAATTACATAAGTCGAAAAATTGCTACCAAGTGATCCTGATCAATGAGTTGAGTACAGTAATGCAATGCTAAGGCTGTCTAGTAAAATTAAAATTGTTCATCTAAATTTATAATGAGCGGTGAATCCCATTTTCATCTCAGTAGCCACGTCAATAAACAGAACAGTCGATTTTGGGAAACACAGAATCCTCAATTAATTCATCAAACATCATTACATCCTCTTAAAACAATTGTATGGTGAGGTATTCATGCTAGAAACATTGTTGGTCCCTTTTTTTGGAAAATGACCAAGATGTTGAAGTTACTGTTACTGCCGAACGGTACCAAGACATGATTCGAAATTTTCTTGTGCCTGAAATGGAAGAGCAAGGACTAGTGGACATGTGGTTTCAGAGAGATGGGGTCACAGCATACACAGCCCGTTCCAAAATTCAATAATTGAATGAAGTTTTTACGTGTATAGGTCATCATTCGTTCGATGCTAATTGGACATTTTGTCAATACACTGGGAGTCAAAATTTATTTAGATCACAACCACCACGTAAGTCGTGGTCTTCCTGTTCAAACTTATATATTAACTTGAAACGTGTCATCGTCATATTGCATGCAACACCTTACAAAACAAACAATAAAACAGCGACGAGGTTTTTTATAAAAAAAATTTTTTTCGATTCGTGTTAACTCAAACATAAAATATTAAAATACACTTTTAGAAATGCACATTTAAAAAAAATAGTGATTATGATAACAAGAAAACCAATAATAATTAAGGTACAAATATATAAAATTACAAGGTAAATATAGAATTTACTAATAAATAATAAAACACAAATGTATTACATTGTAGCGTGGTAATTAATTGTGTTTACAGAAATAATTTATGTTGAACTCATTTCTACGGTTTCGAAAAATAAAATAATTGAAACACTCAGTTACATTACTTGTTATTGTATAATAAGATTATCCAAAGTCTAATTTTATTAGTAGGAATTGGATTTGCTGTTGCGGTGCTCTAAAATTGCGACAAATGCATTAACAACCTATTAAATGAGCTTTACTGGTAGGTTATGGGTCATAAACTACTGGAACGCCCGAATGTGGGGATAATCCGTCCCTTAAACTGGTCACATACCGATTGTCTATCTGAGTTTAGGTTTATTTATTTATATGCCAAAATGGAGGTTGGTATAACTTGGTTTATTGGCTTCACACGCTTTAATTCGAACTGGGTGGATTACCATGCAGGGTTAAAAAACATTTTACATTATATACGAACGAACAATGGTTTCATAAATTATGCTTATAAAGTTTTATATATATATATATATATATATATATATATATATATATATATATATATATATATATATATTTATATATATATATATATATATATATATATATATATATATATATATATATATATATAAATATCAATATATATATATATATATATATATATATATATATATACATATATATATATATATATATATATATATATATATATATATATATATATATATATAGATATATGTCACGGTTAAAATCCGAAATCGGCGAATGTCGACATTTACCAAAATGTGAACCGAAGTGTTCCGAAATTCATTAATAGATTGTATATAATCTTTTCTTACATGCGGCCCATGTTTGCTTATCCGGGCTCTTACGTCCCTCGAAATTGAAATCTAAAGCACCTCAGAGGGCTAAATGGGGGGGGGGGGAGTTAGGGAGCGCAGCGACCTCCCGCGTGCCCGTGAGAGTTTCCGAAGCCGTTAGCCTTTACCATTCTAGGGTCCGCTACGAAATTATTTAATCATATATATATATATATATATATATATATATATATATATATATATATATATATATATATATATATATATATGTATATATATATATATATATATATATATATATATATGTATGTATATATATATATATATATATATATATATATATATATATATATATATATATATATATATATATATTTAATATTTATACTTGATTATCGAGTTGTGTCGGAGTTTTAATTCGTACTTCTAAAACCGTACTGTTTTCTACTAGCTTCCGGAAAACATCCCAATTTGTTCTCTTGTTTGTTAGTTTAGGCAAATTCACTTTCTTGATTATGGTTGCACTCATTGTCATAATAACAGGTGTGTGATCTGACCATATTCCTTCACTGTTTTCTATCACTACAAAGTTTTCTGATGCTTCTTTTGTTACAAAGAAGTCTATTAAATCTGGGATTTTGTTTTTATCTGTAGGCCAGTATGTTGGTTTACCCCCAGAATAAAACTCGCAGTTTAATTCTTGTCCTGCCGCATATAGATCTTTACCACCCTTACGTGTTGACAGTCTCGATCCCCCGTACGTATTCTTAGCATTAAAGTCCCCTGCCAATTATGAAGTTGACTCCAAGCGATTTAAATAACGCGATATAATTTTTTTTAGCCAATTGATATCGCGGTGGGCAGTATATAGATGAAATGCTATACTCCTTTTCATTATTGAGTCGAATTTTAATGGTTGATACTTACATATTTTCCTTTTCTATTTTTATTCCTTCGTAGTGTTTGATATTTTCTTTAACGAAAATAGTTGATCCTCCTCTCGCTTTTCCTGATGGGTGGATAGCATGGTAGCAGTGATATCCACAAATTTTTACGTACGATACATTTGTGAAATGGGTTTCCGATATTAGACATATGTCTATCTTATCCATGTTTAAAAAAATTTCTAGCTCCGGAATTTGTGGCAATAGGCCATTTGTATTCCAGTTGGCAATTCTTAATGTTTTACTTCTATTCATACTAGTAAATCAAAGAAGTGAACTCATTCACTGCTTCTTGTTTATTTAGTCGCTTATGTACGGCTTCTAGGCTTCTTTCTTGTTTTGCAATTCGCATGTTCAAAGCTTCTATACTCCGTAGTATTTTTTCAAGAATTGAAGATTCTTGTTTTTCCTTAATACAAAGTGGCTCTTATTGCTGGACTATCTGTGAGTAAGTCTTTGGTCCCGCTACTGTACTTGCTTGTGGTTGAGCTTTCATTGAGTTTTTCGATGATATTCCGTTAACTGGCATCTCACGGTTTTGCTTAAACTGAAGTTTTTTATTTCTCAGTTTTTGCAGTTCTTTAGCTATCTCGCATCAACTATAATTTGCTGGATGATCTCTCTTACAGTTTACACATTTAGAAGTAGTTGTTTTTCCCAGTAGGCAGGCTTGCGCTAGATGTTTTCCAGAACATTTTACACATCTGAACATGTGAACCAAAGTGTACCGAAATTCATTAATAGATACTATATAGTTCGTTCCTACATGCGGCACGCAGTGCGATATGTTTGCTTATCCCGGCTCTTACGTCTCTAGAAGTTGAAATATAAAGCCCTCGGAAGGCTTTAAGTGGGTGGGAATCTCAACAAATTCGTAACCTTTGTTGAGATATCCTGTTTTTTGACGTATGGAACAAAAAAACAATATTATATATAGAAAAAAAAAATCCCTGTTCGTTGGTAGATAGCTGCTCACATACTAACGAGCTCGAAGGGTGTGGTTCTTTTAAGTCTCCTAACCAAATGTTCATTATCCAGTAGCCGAGAGACTTCCGCATTGACATGTTCCATTAGTCTTGATTCATGCTTCGATGCAAATCGTTTTATTTCGTGTTTTATATCTGGAATCTCCAAATCACGATGCAAATCACTATTACGAATGTACCAGGGTGCATTAACTATACTCCGAAGTACCTTATTCTGGAATCTTTGTATAAGTTTAATGTTAGTATTCTTAGTACATCCCCAAAGCTGAATGCCATAAAGCCAGATCGGCTTAAGAACCTGATTGTAAATCAGTATTTTGTTGCATATGCTTAATTTTGTCCTTCGCCCAATAAGCCAGTACAATTGTCTATATTTATGATCAAGCTCTTTTCTTTTCTTCTTCACATGCTCTTTCCATTTAAGTTTAACATCCAGAGTCATACCCAAGTATTTAGCAGAGATTGTCGGCGGATTAACCAATGATTTATTCGTAAAGTTGACATGGGCAGATTTTAATTCATTAAGTTTGATTTTCCATCGCTTGGTCCACTGGCGAATTTCATCACTTGCACATTGAAGTTTATTCGCCGCTTTTTACACAGTTTGCTCTGTTGATAGTATCGCGGTGTCGTCAGCAAACGTTACTCAACTTATGTACGTGGTCGGACGGTAGTATATCACTTATATGAAGTAAGTATAGAACTGCACCCAGAACGCTGCCTAAAGGGACTCCTGCGCTTACCTCTATCAGTCCAGAATGCTCATCTTCTTGTCTTACTCTAGAAAGCCTTTCAGATAAATATGATCTCATAAGATCAATATATGGCCCCGGAAGCATAGCATTAAGTTTATGTATTAAACCCTCGTGCCATACCTTATCGAAAGCTGCTGCCACATCCAGAAACAAGGTCGAACATATTTGTTTTTCTTCTAACGCCTTTTCTATAATGTCTGTTATTCTGTGAACCTGATCAATTGTAGAATGTTTACATCTTAACCCAAATTGGTAACCCGGTATTAAGTCTCTACTTTCTATTACTGGCTTCATTCTCTTCAAGAGTAGTCTCTCCATTAGCTTTGAAATGATAGGGAGCAGTGATATCGGACGATACGATTTAGCTTCATTAGGCGGTTTACCTGGTTTCGGTAACATAATACCTTCCGCAACTTTCCAGGCCGAAGGAACATGTCATATATCTTGTTCGCGTGGTTCTTACTGTAGTGTAGTGTATTATCTCACCACGTGAACAAAGATAAAACACTACCGTAGTGTATTATGAACTACGGTCAAAATGCTGTAGTGTAGTGTAGTGTAGTTGCAACTACGCACCACGTGAACACTTAGCGTAGTGTAGTATACTATCTTTTGACAGTTGTGCTTTGTTAAAAAATTTTAATTCAAAATCATTCGGAAATGAGATCGTATGTTATTGAAAAATATTATAAAAAAAAATGATATTGATATTGATATTGACAATAATTTAAATTTAGGAAACAGAAGAATTTAAAACTTTTTTAACATCAACGCCAAACAAAAAAAACATTGAGAAATGTCAAATATGCTGAGTACAATATTTCAACAACAGGGGCATATTGGTAGAGTTACTACACTACACGTCCAGGTGAATGGTCATATAAGTGCTATAGTCATAGCTACGCTACACTACACTACGAACCACGTGAACAAGATATATATACGGTACAAAACGACAGAAATAAGGGAACTTCCACAAACATCTAAAGATAGCACGACTAATGGAACCGGCAGTCAAAAAAGAAACCAGTACAAATCGCTAAACGACGATTGTTTGGCGAGTCAATATAGACTAGAACCAATTATTAATTCACCTGAGGTCTCTACACTCTTGAAACATGAAAAACCTAACCCCAAATCAAAGCAGAAATCAAAACTAACTGATCTGTTCCTTTCACAAATAGATGAAACAAACGATACACCATTGCGAAATAATTCTCGTAAAACTGAAAATTTTAATAAATTGCAGAAGTCGAAACACAAAATGAGTATATATATATATATATATATATATATATATATATATATATATATATATATATATATATATATATATATATATATATATATATATAGAACAATCTATCACTTTACGAAGTCTTCTTTTAATCGCCCAGATGGCGCAGTGGTTAAGGCTGTAGCAGTTGGAGCGGGAGGTACCGGGTTTGAATCCCGATAGAGGCAGGATGTAAAGAGTATTTTTCACCACTTCATTACGATCAGTTGTGTGAATGAACACAACTGTCAGTCAGGAAAATCATATCCTGCAATTATGTCTTTTACAGAAAGTCACTCTATTAGAATCTCGTAGACCCAAATATTGTCCTAGCAGAAAGAGCTAAAGGCGGGACGGCCAATCTTCATCAAGGAAAATATTAAACATCAAGAAGAACTTAAAATAGAGGAAGAAGCTTTGCTAGTAGCAGCTGTTTCTATTGAAACCACAAACAACAAGGGGTACAATATATCAGCAATCTACTGTCCACCCAGATATAATCCAAGTAACAATTACATGGAGGTGACTTTAATGTAAAAAAACAAAATTTGGGCATTAAATCGAACTACTCACAAAGGAAGAGAGCAGGCAGAACATTAAAATGTGAGTAGAAAGCCAGTCTACTGGCCTACTGACCTAAAACTAGTCGACAGCTAGTCGAAGAAAGCTTTAATCTACAGGTGCCAATCTCGAACGCTTATATGACAGAAGAAGAGCTGTAAAATTTCATTAATACAGAAAGCATTGGAAAGTCTTCCTATCCAGCAAAGTGTATTACTGAAAAGTATAAGCTACCCAGTTGAAGTGAGAATCTTGATTAACGAAAAAAGACGAGCCTGCAAGACTTGACCGATAACTAGATCCCTTGAAGGTTAAACAATCCTAAACAATTTGTGCAACAAACTTACAAAAATGGTTGATGAAACCTGGGCTCGCAGCGATAAACAAAAAGCTGATCTTTTTGTCGAACACCTATAGAAATTACCTTCATACCACCAACTGGGCAGGCAGAGAATGAATATTTAACACCGGCTGCCAAAATAGACGAGGTAATTCGAGGTTCTACCAGTCACTGTGAAAAAAATCAAACAAACCGTAAAACATCTTAAAGATAAAAATGCTCCTGGAAACGACCTGATAACAGCGAAAATAATCAAAGCACTACAGGGAAACCACACCACATAATCAAATCACCACATGGGATCCAAATAATAATCTAAAGCCCTGAGTATACTTGATGAGCAAATATCAATTGAAATCTTTGATTCTTTCTGCGGGTTTTAAGTTCACTTACAAAAATAGTGCATTGGGAATCTTTGAATTTACTCTCTTCCTCTACTAATCTCTGAGTTCCAAGGAGGAAAGCTGGTTTAATCTACTTGTCTATGTCTAACCAAGCTAGAATTAATCAGAGTAAAATACTGGCTGTCTCTGTGTTGAAGGCAAATAGTGTAAGCTTAAATACAATAAATCGGCTCAATTTTGGTTTTTGAAGGGCCTGTACTGTGTCAAAAATCTGACGCAGTAAGGAGATGCCAGAAAGTGAACGATGCTTTCTGCCTCAGGTTCTACCTCGCTTTCTGCCTCAGCCTGTACCATTCGCGCTTCTTCTGTCGACGAATGAGTTTAGCTGTCCTTTTTGCCAGCACTGCTTTGTTTTTTCTTGCAATTGTCACCTGAGTCTGCGCTTAATTGAGGGGCTTTATTGCATTGCTCAACAGCAATACGACACTCCTAATCAAACCATCATTTATGGGCGTAGTTTTCACTATACCGAGGATGTGTTGGGCAACATCGACATCTGACCTTCAAATGAGAATCGTGTTGTATATTCTGCTGTCCTCCTTGACTTATACGAAAATTTCAGGAAAGAATGTACTAGCCCTTTGAGATTATAAGCGATCACCAAGTACATCATTCTTTCCCCATTTTCAGAGTACAGACCAAAATTATCTTAGGGTTGTCTTACATCATTAGGTATAGCCGCATGTACACAAACAATTAACATGTTGGCTTATCACAAACAATTGACAAGTTGGCTGGCAAGCGAAGCTTCAACATTTGATTATCGACTGCTTGGAAGTCCTGCACAGTTTTTTTTACCTGCAGTCCAATGAGAAATCCAACTTCATGGTTTCCGAGGTCATCTTCACTGTGTAGCAATGTTTAGCCTTGGGACACATGGTCTCCACTTTGGTCATTGTTGTTTCGGGGGTATTCAATTTTTTTAGTAGTTTGTTGACATTTTTAACAGTAATTTTTTTTTCGGATTCGGGTCGTCAGTCCAGCGATTCAACCAGATTTTGTCGCCTCCTACGACAAGATTCCAACAGACAGTGCCTTTCGTTTAGGACAGTGAACAATTTCACGCAAATGAGATATAAGAAAGATTTGATGTATCATTCGAATGTGGACTATACAAAGGCTGGTAGCAAGAACCTATACATTTGGAAATATTCTACAGTATATCGACAACCATTAGATGCTCCACCGCATTACAGAGTCGCTCCGATACTTCTTATGTACAGACCATATATAGATTTAGAAATCTTTGACCTTTGACAGCAGGTCGTTGCTTTATATATGTCGTAATTAAAAGCAAGCCACAGGCAAGATCCCCATCTCACATATCTAACGGCTAAGACCAATTAAATTGAACCATTAAAATTCAAGATGACGGGCACATCACTATAATGTTTAACCTTTCGAATTGTGAAATTTAATTTGCACATTCCAAATGTAAATGTTGAATCAAATGTATAAGATTTTGTCATAAACCGAAGATTAGTGAGAATACAAAATATACGCTAATCCTATACATGTATATGTTATATATCGTAGGCAAAACTATATAGACAATTAATTTACGTAGGTAATGCGCCATATAGTTTACCATAATGCTGGCAACAAAAATTAATTATATACAGATGTTATGACAGATATTAAAGCCGATATACACACAAGATGATGACGATGCATACTCTGCGTCGTGTTTCTTATATATGCTATGTATAGGTATATCTAATTAGCATATATAATTTGTAAATATGTTAATGGCGCTCTTCATTTGCACTTTCAATACTCTCGTATGTTGATTTTACCCAGTTCAGGGATTGAAATCGAATCTATATGCATATGCGAGTCTTGAATATCTACAAAATTAATTTATATTATTAACTCGATGCTTTTAACATATATTATATATTTATCGTGCTTTTGCTGTTGTAAATTGGCTATATAGTTTGTTGTTATCACGACGATGTCGGAATATAACGCGATAATTAAATATAATTATTGTTATATCTTTGAATTCACACTTTGCGATCGATAGGGCAACGAAACACGTTGGTTTGTGACGTAACGAGTGTGGAGAAGGCTCCATTTTAAAAAAAAAGTCCAAGAATGTTGATTTTTAGTATTATTACAACACTTTGGAATGATTTAAATATTGACTGTAAATAAAAACTATCGCGATAGTATCGTGACATTTTTGGGTAATAGTGTTATATCGGAGTGATGGTAACGGTTTACTGACCATTTACCTCATCATCTGACTGCATTATTATCAACCAGTGAAATCAAGAAAGCTGGGTGGATGATAAGCTTTGTTTGGGTGAATTGCGGAAGTGAATTTTCGTCGCATATGGATTTGTGAAAATCGACACGTCGCTCGATTAAACTTTTGGTAGATAAGCTTTTAAAAGAAAAGTTGACGTGAGCTTTTCAACTTAGTGTTTAGTTGTCAGAAACAATGAGCAGTCACAAAATTCTCTTTTTAATCTTTTTGTTTCCTAGGCTCGATTGGCCTAATGTGACATGTCTTCCCAGACGTACACACTCAGTCCCGAAATCTGTTTGTTCTTCTACTAAAGTCCAAAATATATGGTATTCTCAATGTCGTCAGTTGATCCTCAAAAAGGAATTGTGATTCAAAGCAGTGCAGTCTATGGGAAGAGTATGAAGAACAGGAGCACAAAAAGTATTCAATAGTTCCTTCCTCACACATATGATACATATGATTATTCAGCGAGCAATGCCCCGTGAAAATGGTTAGCAAATTCCTTAAAGTGCGTCTATCATTGTTTAAGAACGACTGGGATCCTTGAAACTATCCCATCTCTTTTGATGCAAATAACCAAAGTGATAGCAAGGTCCCATAAAAATGAAAGCCGCACCCAAACGAAACAAATTATCAGCTAATATATTCCCTTTGATACTGATGTGACTATAGGTAACCAGTGAAGTCTAACTTAATTCAGCCTGCCTAGTCGATCCAAAACACTTATCGTTTTGGAACCAATCGACTAGAAAGTACAGCCAGTACACGAGTCTTTGTTTGAGCCCCCATGATTTACCAAATTACTGTGTGCATTTCCAGTAAAAATTACATGCTTTATCTTCCTTATTATTTCCAAGTAATCTTCCGATCTAACCAAACCCCCATATACTTGACTTCCAAAGAGAGTGGGATCTTATGAGCGCCAAATTTTTGGAAGAATAAAGTTTCCAAGACTTCTACGTCTAGATACCAGTATTATGGCGATATCATGATCATAACCCTGGCAGAAACTCCGTTATCGTTAATTTCCGAGGTTAATTTTTTGTTGTCCAGTGATCTTTCAATCCGTCCAACGACTTCATGGAGTGCTGTTTCAACAGAACTGTGTACGTATTATATAATAGTGCATTATCCTTGAAATGACTGTCAACCAATCGTTCCAAGCATTTATGTAAAAAAGAGGATAGGCTGGTGGGCCGAAAACTTTTTGCCTGGTCATATCAAGGTTTTCCATCCTTTGGGATGAACAACACCCTGACTTTTCTTCAAGATCTTGAAATGTACTCTAGAAAAAAACTGGCTAATGTTCAAGATGGTCTAAGATAATTTCCAATCCTTCCTGTAGAAGACCCGGGAATATCCCGTCTCGACCTGATGTTTTAAATTTTGAGAAAGAACCGATGATCCATCAGATTTAATTTTTTTCCACTTCCTCACAGAAAGATCTCGATATTTTTTCGATGTTTTTTCACTTCGGATACATTCTCTTGTCTATTTCCTCAGTCTTCTAGGAGGACAGCTCTACTCATAGGCGCAAATTAGTGCTTCTTCAAATTTGTCAGTTGCCCTTTCTATTCCTATTTCCCTGTACTTTATGATTTTCATTAGTGAAGATAAAAGTGACTGGTTGAGATGGAGTCTGTAAAGTGCCCAATTCGTATTTCATGGGTTCCTAAATTTTCTTATATCAGGTTTATCACTAGTTAGAAGTTTCTAGGACTAGTTAGAGGTACTAGTATCTAGGACCATCCAGGATGAGACTTTTCCACTAAGACTCCGTGAGACAAGAGTAATATAAATTACTTCTTGCCTTGAGGATTTCAAAAGAATAGGTCTATGGTTCACATTTGCGATGACTAGGGCAGACGCGGATAGATATTCCAAGACACTAACTAGGAGAAAACCTGAGGTCCCTTTACATCTTATTTCATTGCTAAATTGATGACGGAGAATGTATCGGAAAGTGGTATTACATGCTAAGTATTTATGTCAACGAGAAGTTCTATATCGTCCATTTGATTACAATGCTTACCCTGCACTAGATATGGCCATCTTGACAAAAGCATCTGTAAGATTCTTACAATGTCAGCAACGAAATCTCGTGTTGATTTTGAGGTAGTGGCCAATCCCGTACAGTTGAGGTTTTATATGTATATCCGATCGAATGCCATTTATTGGAAAGATTCGCAATACACAGATAAGTCTATCCTTGATACGTAAAACCTCTGTTATCAGAACACACCTTTTAAGACTGAGCTATTGCTTTTAAATTAGGCTGCCAGTATGATTGGTTATCGGTCGGCTATGGTTGGCATCCTTAAATACAATAATACTTTTGTAATGCATCAATAGCAGAGCCAGACGATATGATGACGATATATGTGCTGCAATTCTATAGTCAAAGGCTTATTAACCTCACACAAAACGATTGCTCTATATAGATCCCACCACCACGCTTACTTGAAGAGCACGATTATAGCTTTGCCAATTTCCGTGATTGAACTGAGTTGAGATCTGGCCTTGGTGGTGTATTTCTTGATGATTTGCTGTAAGGATATCCTCTCATTAAAGAAAATTTTCAGCCAGTACAGATATGTATCGCTTTCAGTTTTGTTCCAAAATCACATTTTCATTCCTAAAGTTGGCAGGTCAGACTATACCGAACCCAAATCTTGGAATTGCCTTACTAAATTTAGTTTCGAACCCTCCATTATTAGGTAAATAGAATGTTTGCTTGATTCGTGTGCTTTTAACCCTGTTGTAGCTTTTGCTTGCTCTGCACTGAAAATCTGGTTCTGTCAGTGTCAGGCAAGTACATGAATGGTTTAACATATTAAATTTAGCACACTCTTCTTATTATAGGACAGTGATATCTGGATAAGGATTTACATGTGAGTCCATCCGAAACCATCTTGGTTATATTTACAAGACATAGAAACACTGCATCTTTTTTCGGGTGTAAGGTTAGTAGCCCAGCCTACGTCAAAAGCGTCCAAACTACAAAAAGCCACCGCAATGACGAAGAGTCCTCCAAAACGCCATCTTTTATTTACACAACAGTGGTTATACTAATTCTAACCTATGTAACTGTTGTTTGGTGTCCGCGGTTAAAGTAAAATTTTGAATTACAAAACATAACTGTTTGCAAAAACATACTCTTCGGACTGTAACGAACTCATTCTCTCTTTATCACATATTTACAGTGTATCATTCTCAGTGCAGCTTCTTCGACTTCCTTTCGCTTGAGGTATACAGGGACGAAGAGCAGTTCCGGCACCATAACAGATTTAAGATCAATTCGAAATGAATTCAACGAGCTATGCCCGTAATCAACCGGGAAATGTGGTGTTTTTCAGAATTGCTCAATCAGATATCCGAATCGGTTGTATTATATTCATAGGACCCACTTTCTCTCTCTCTTTCTCTCTCTCTCTCACTATCTCTCTCTTTATTTCTCTCTCTCTCGATCTCTCTCGATCTCTCTCTCTCTTCATCTCTCTCGATCTCTCTCTCTTTATCTCTCTCTCTCTCTCTCTCTCTTATTGTATCTTCTGTTGATCGTATGATCTGATAACCACTGCCAGTTTGGGGACACTATTATCAAGCCGATAATAGAACTGGCCGTAACAGACCTTAATCAATAGGGGATTGTAAAAATGTTTTAAATCTTCTTGTTTGCAGCAACAAGGTCACGATCATGTGGGTGCCTGCCTACTGTGACATTGAGGACAACCAGATTGCAGATTGTATGGGTAAAACTGGTTCTCGTTTCCGTTTCAAAAGATCTGAACCAGCTGATCTTTCACCTCTTGCCCCCAAGACAAGTCTTGCCCCGAATGAGACTTGTCAGTTCTGCCATATGTGACGAATCAGCAGTTGTCTAGTTACGGTTCGTGCATCAGATCATGTGTTCAGTTCCAATAATATTCTTGTACATCTATACTATCTTATGGGCCGTTTACCGAGTGCGTGCTTTCAGATCATTCAGAACCTCGCGTTCATATACATAAAATAATATATATAATTTAATTGGATCCATTAAAAAAACTTAAAAATTTCTTGGTTCAAATTGCGGAACCTTAAATTAATATTTTATTCTTAAAAACAAATATTTAATTATTTTTAATTTATTTATAAAAAAAAAATTGTTTTTTTTTTGCTTCGAGTGAACGCGAAACTTTTTCATTTGCACGCATAAAAGCTGTTCGACGCGGCATTAAAAATTCCAACAATAATTTATCATTTATTAATTTAATGCTTATTGTTATTACTACTATCATTTACTTCTCTCTTCAAGTGTACTTAAAATAACATTTTAATAATTTTTTTTTCTTATATTTCGTTAAATGTCAATTGAAGGTTAATCATAATGAAAAGCGAACCAAAAACACTTTATTTTTTTTTTATTATTATAATGTGTATTCTTAACAATTTTCTTCTTATTATTTAAGATTTTGCTTACAGCAGATAATTTAATTTTTAACGGGTTTTTGTATATTATATTATTATTTAAATGAATTAGTTTCTTATTTATAAATATATTTTTTTATAGTTTGTGAATTTCAAAATGATCGCTGATTAAAGCTTTATATATTTTACACTTGGGTGCAAAAAAATTGCACATTGCGCCATTTTCCACAAAAGTTCAATTTTTGTATGCAGATTCAAAGTTTCACTACCTTTCCAGTGGTATCTTCCTTGTATTTATACGTGCCATCAAACATATAACCTCTCCCAGCCCGAATGACAACTTTCATTCGATGCAGCATTGATTTCTCTAAATTTTCCACAAAATCTTTTTTTTTTTTTATATTTTATTCTATGCTATCTTTTTTGGGGCTCGAGGCTCTCCCAGCTCTTTCGCGGTTCACTTATTTACGTCCTTCTTTACGCTTCAACGGCCAAATCGAGGACGTATGGCTATAGGTCCGATTTTCGTAGAACCATCTGCGCATTGCATAGCTCCATGCCAGCCTATAGTACTGACATGGAAGATGGGTCGGCCCGTGAGTTCTGCACTCCAACAGAGGGTCATAGATGTGTTCATTAACACCATCGATTGTAATCAGATGGTGAAAAGTCCCTTTTGCATCCTGCCCCTATCGGGATTCGAACCCGGTATCTCCCGCTCCAACTGCCACAGCTTTAACCACTGAGCCACCTGGGCGGTACCACAAAATCTTGAAATATCGCCTCCCATTCCTCTACGATCACCAGTTGCAGCTTCTGGAGTCATTTTGCTACAACATCTCTCGCTCGAACTTGGCTTCGAGTGGGCACCTCCATAGCAGGCACATCCACCTCTTAAAAGTACTGGTTATACTATGCCAGCTGTATGTATGGTGTTGCATTATCATGTATGAACCAAAACATTTCACCAATAAACCCGGCAAAAGGAACGACGTACCCCTCGATTACTTCCTCAATGTAACGTTAAAAAGTCATTTCTCTTTGTCGATTGCCAGTATTGGCTCGAGTGATAAATACAACCTCTTGTGATATGCTTTGCCAAAACATACATGATCCACCACCAAACGAGACACATTCTTTAATGCAACATTATGCATATCGCCCTCCTTGTCTTCTCTTTATACTTGTCTACATCCATTTTCGGTCCGTTTGCTGTTTTGTGTGCAGTTAGATTAACTTCTCTAAGTCGTCTTTCTGATTGACTGCGGCTTCATGAACTTGTTGAATCCGCCGTTCCTTTACTGTAGCACGAGGTCGGCCAGATTTTTGGTTTGCTTTCCTGATATCCGGCCAAACTCGACGAACGGAGAATCGGCTCAAATTTAGTTATAGGTGCTGCCTTGCCTAAATGAGTGCACCAATTGTGCGATAAAGATAATTATGTAATCAACTGTTTTGTGATTTAGCCTAGTGCTTAAGTTCTAGCCTCTGAGTAAGTTGCTTCTTGCCAATTAAGAGTTGCGACTCGAACTATCCCATCATTTTTGCTATGTTTGGTGCCTACTCCGCAGCTTTTAAATGAAACTTCGAAATCAGGGAAGGAATTGCTTTTGATTTCCAAACTACAAGAGTAGATGGGCTGATCTGTGGAATGATTTGTTGATGGTTTCGGAATCAGTGCCAACAACTATGATGAATAACTCGTTACCTCTCAACATGCAACCATCATTTAGGTTGACTACGCCCAATTCTTGAACATGATAGGAGTTTATCTTAAGACACCAAATCACATCATTTATCGTTGTTTGTATTGGGAACCACGGGTGTCCCTTATCATGCCTTGATATAAAACATACATAGTATTGGTCGCTGTATGAGAATTCTGAAAAATTTCTTAGGAGAAAGCCAGTTGAATCTCCTAATCCTCATTCCTGACGCTACTGTAATTTATTTCTTGCTAATGCTAGATAATTGGTTAACCCTTTACTTATCTATGAGATTGCCGTATACTGGATTAGTTGTTATGGCCTTAAAATCATCCACAATAGGCAGATTGCAAAATTTTACAATGGTAAGTAACTTCTTGACTCTTGAGCGTTGAGACTCGAACTAGACCATCAATTGATAAATATTCCAGGAAAGTATTGTTTTGTTTCCCGCTTTCATTTGAAACAACTAAACCGCCTTCAAAGACTTGTTTGTCTTGGTATGGTAAGAACTGTACGCATCGCACCTACTTCAGCTCTTCAGATGGCTGTGGATTTGCTGCCGCTTGATCTTTGAATCAGAAGGTGTGCAGCGCAAAAAGTCGATCGCCTACAATGTAACTATTTGAACCTTCCGGGCACTGTCAAATATGGAAGGAGGTGGGTCGGCACACAACTGCCAACATGCTCTCAGACACAATGGTGACGAAACACGTTTTCAAAAAATTATTTTGGGTAACTATTACCGGAAATCACATATGGGACTATTACAGCCCATGCTACCCCTCTGGTATGATCAGTATATGCCGGAATCTAGCTGGTGCCGGGTTCCTGATGTTAAATTATCTACCGGTTAACATTTGACTTCACTGGATACCCGCAGTAGCATGGGTATGAAAGGAATTATATTGGCCGATAAATTGGCCCGTTTGGGTGCGGCTTCTTCTTTTGAAGAACCTGAGTCCGCTCTATATCCCAGTCTTTCTTAAATTATGATAGACGCACATTTAGGATCTTGCTGGGTATTCTCATGAAGCACTGTCCCCTGAATAGTTATATGTTTTGAATAAAAATTCGAAACATCTCATACTGCGAACAGTGTGGGGACAGGAAGGAACAAACTTTTGATCACTTTTTGTACTCCTGTTCTTCATACTTCCTGCTCATAATTCTTATTTGAGGACCAATTGACGACCTTGAGGATACCAGATATCCTGGACTTCATAAGAAGAACAAACAGATTCCAGGACTGAGATTGAGCGTCTGGGAAGGGTTGTTCAGTGACCCTGAGTGGCTGGGAAAAAAAGTGTGCATCGGTCAAAGCCTCTATTAGAAAATGTTATGGCGTTCAGAGCAACCACAAATAAATCGCAAATTAGCTCACGCCACACGCAATTCATAAAATAGATATTTCGAGTTAAATTCTTTTAATTCACTAGTACTATCGAAAAGACTGAACGTATATATATACGAATCGCACAGTGTAAACATCAAGTCCGATAGCATATGCCTGATGAGATAGAATTGATCTATTCGATCACGCAAATCATTCACTGACGTCATCATCATCAGTTACATTCAAATTTACGGCAAACTACACGCTTCATTAGTGACTCCGACGATCCTGATTAGGGAACAACACGTCAATACCTTCTGACACAACCTCTCGATACCCTCCTGCCTAACCTAACATGGCCAAATTAATTTCCCATACTGGAATTTCTGCCTTCTCTCTCAATACGTGGTAGTTCGATCGCGCTCACAAGGCACAGATATTATCCACGAAGTTCATCTCATGCTGCAACAAAGCCAAACTCAATAAGGTGGGTGAATACGGGCACCCACACAAATACAGCATGCAGTCAGGTTCGTTTCATGTTGCAACAAGCTTAATCAGTAAGCGGGCAAAAGCAGGCACCCTAACGCATTGCGGCATAGATCATCAAACTCAAACGGAGCGGGAATTCACTTTCGGGGGAGTATTGTGGCGATCAGAGCAACCACAAATAAATCGCAAATTAGCTCACGCCACACGCAATTCATAAAATCAATATTTCGAGTTAAGTTCTTGTAATTCACTAGTAATGTCGCGTCACGACCGAAAGTATATATACGAATCGCACAGTATATGAACATCAAGTCCGGTAGTCAATGATGTCATCATGCAACAACTCGGATTTACATTCAAATTTACGGCAAGTTACACGCTTCAATGTCCTAGGAAGAGCTTTCAACTCGAATGGATAAAGCTTTTATTGCACAGGTCACAGTATAATGTTCTACAAAACTGAGTGTGTGGTTTCTTCTATAACTCTTTTTTTGGTGGGGTATCCATTTCTTTGCTCCGGTTGAAGACATAATTAATAGAGGGCTGTTGCTGACAGAAAATCACTTTGTAGACCATCAATTGATAAATATTCCACAAATTTTTGATAAATCCTCGAAATCAGGAAAGTATTGTCTTGTTTCCCGCTTTCATTTGGTGGTTTAGAACAATGAGCGGGATAGGAGTAAAACTACTAAAACGCCTTGAAAGATTTGTTTGACTTGGTTTGGTAGGAGTTGTAAACACCACACCTACTGCTGCTCTTGAGATGACTGTGGATTTGCTGCCGCTTGATCTTTGAGTCGGAAGGTGTACAGCGCAAAAAGTCATTCGCATACAATGTTAATCAATCTATTTGGCCCTTCCGGGTACTGTCAAATATGGAGGGTGGTGGGCCGGCACACATACTGCCAACATATCCTCAGACACTATGGTGACGAAGCACGTATTCGGAAAATTATTTTGGATAACTTTTACTGGAAATCACTTATGGGACTATTACAGCCCATGCTACCCCTCCGGTATGATCAGTATGCCGTAATCTAGCTGGTGCCGGGTTCCTGAGGTCAAATTATCTATCGATTAAAGTAAGACTTCATTGGATAAATTGGCCCGTTTGGGTGCGACTTTTCCTTCTATGGGACCGGAGCCCTCTCTAGGAGTGCCATCACTATCTCTTTAACAAGAAATTGACTATCACTTTGGAGATCTGCACCAAAAGAGATGGGATCAAGATCCCAGTCTTTCTTAAATTATCATATACGCATATTTAGGATCTTGTTGGGCATTCTCACGAGGCACTGCTCCCTGTATAGTTATATGTGTTGAATGAAAATTCGAAACATCTCATTAGTTCGAACAGTGTGGGAACGGGGTGGTTGAGAACTTTTTGTGCTCCTGTTCTTCATGCTCTTCCCATAGACGGCACTGTTTCGGCTCATAATTCTTATTTTAGGATCAATTGACGACCTTAAGGATACCCGATATCTTGGAACAAACAAATTCCAGGACTGATAGTGTGCGTCTGGGGTTGTTCAGTGAGCCAATTGTGTCTGAGTGACTGGAGAAAAAATGTGCATAGGTCAAATCCTCTTTTAGAAAATGTCCTGGGAAAAGCTTTTAACTCGAATGGATTAAGCTTTTATTGTACAGGTCACAGTATAATGTTATACAAAACTGAGTGTGGTTTCTTCTATAACCCTTTACTCCGGTTGAAGAAATAATTAATAGAGGTCTGTTGCTGTATGAGTTTGACAGAAAATCACTTTGTTGGCATGGTTCAAAAACAAAAGAGGGATCACTGAATAGATAATGAAATAGACTTTGAATGTGCGATTTTGCACCCAAGTGTATATACCGAGTGAAGAAACACTCAAACTATAAAACAAAAGATAAAAATAAGATAATGTTAATTGTTAATCTATGTGAGTGTATGTGTGTAAATTTATCTTAATGATTTAATAATTATGTTGTATATTTATGAAATAAAAAATCTATATTTATGTCTATACCATACATAAATTCAAATCTTATTTAAATAATCTTAATTTTGAAAGTTTTTTTTTTCTTCTACTTTTTAACGAGTGGGATTAGATTTAAACATGAATTGTTAATTTATGTACGAGGCATTCTTAGAAAATCGGATTTAACTATATAATAATAACAATAATACGAGGAGAATGTAATTTTATACAGATCTTGTATCTTGTTTCTAAATTATTATTATTATTATTTTTCTAAGTCGATTGGTATGACGATTAAGTTTTGTGTAAGCAAAAAAAAAACGTACATGCTTCAAGGGGTTTCAATTATGTTGCCATGGATTTTAACTCACACACAGACACAGATTTTTATCTACATATAGTGCGTGCGTGATTTTATACGAATTTTGTACATAAGATGCATGTCTAAGAAAAGAAGACTTGCACAAGAGATTATATTATGACTTAACAGTTTGTACTTCTTTTATTATTTGTGTTTAAAGGAGGATGTCTTGTCTTGAGTGTAAAAAAATTGTTTAAATAGTGGAAATAATATAAGAAATTTACTTTGATCTTCATTTTTTTTTTTTGGAGAAACCGAGGGAGATAAACAAAAAATATAAATGTTGTCTTTGATTACTATATCATCCTCGTCTTATATATATATATATATATATATATATATATATATATATATATATATATATATATATATATATATATATATATATATATATATATATATTTTTTTTTGTTAGATTATGGTTGAAGGCATTCACGACGATGGATGAATACGAGTATATAAAGAAAATAATTTATTTATTTATTTTAAGAAATCTTTTGATGTCCGAAAAAATGTCATAAATCGCATTGTTGGCTGATGAATGACTTCCGTGACACCACACAGTATATGATATATGTGTGTATGAATGTAAGAAACAAAGACGTTTGAAAATAGTGGGTAAGTTTTGTCGGTTATTAAACTAGCAGGATGACTATTTTTTATATAGGGGTGGGTCAACTGATGTAACGTTATCTTAACTACTCAGCGCAGGAGATCTGTTCTATTCAACTGACAAGTACAGAATGTGCTTCCGCGGTAGTCACAGGAGAGGTCAGGTCTACCGGTTCTGGATAGTAAGTTTCGCAGTGCTGTTTAGCTGAAATAGTCCCGTATGTGGCTATTCGTGCATGGTGCGGGCTGACATATCGATTGAAGAAAACACAGATCATGTTTTTGTACTTGTTAGAAACCGTAGAGATGGTGTAACCACTTAACGATATATCAAGAACATTACCTAGTACCCTTCGCAGGATATATATATATATATATATATATATATATATATATATATATATATATATATATATATATATATATATATATATATATATATATATATATATATATATATATATATATATACAGGATGGCTGAGACCAAGTGTTACCAAATGTAAACGCTGTAATTTTTTTAATTTTGATTATTTTTTATTGAAATTTCGTGGAATATGTTGAAAACATATTACATTTTATGAAAAACATGTTACTGCTCGATATAACCTCCTTTGGCTCTGATTATTTGATTCAGTCTTCCATAGAAAGCATTGCATGCTGACCGTACGTGGGCTTGCGGAATTTTATTCCATTCTCGAACAAGAGCTGACTTCAATGCATCAACACTTGTATTTTTTAGTGGACACCTTACTCTCCAAAATGGACCATATGGAGAAATCCATGGGATTCAAGTCTGGTGAATATGGTGGCCATTCTTTCGATGAAATTAGCCGCGGAACGCAATTTTGTAAAAATTGCTGTGTCGCTCGAGCTTTGTGTGACGGTGCCGAGTCCTGTTGGAATGTCCAACGGTTCGTACCAAAGTGCTTACGTGCCCAGGGTAGCAAAGCATCGTTTAGGATCTTTTGGCAGTACATTTCTTGATTAACCTTGATTCCATGTTCGATGAAAACCAGAGAAGATGGGTCCATCTGCAGTAACTGCAGCCCAAACCATAACATAAGCTGGTGATTGCTTGCGCATGGCAACTCTTGTGTCCAAATTATCGTTGGACTTATGGTCTAACCAAACGCGATCATTTTGTTTATTCACATACTGTTGAATGGTAAAACTTTTCTCATCAGAAAAGACAATTTTTGAAATTTCATCACGTTCGGCCAAGGCCTTCAATGCTCGTGTTCTTTCAAGCCTAACTTTTTTTGTGCCTCCGTAAGATCTTGAACTTTTTGTATCTTGTAGGGCTTCTAGTGTAGTTCATTTTTCGATATGGTTTGAATGCTGTATCGTGAAACATGGAGACATGCGGCTAATGATTGGCACTTTGACGAGGATTTCGTTGGATTCCTTTCTTCACCTTTCGTATCATTTCTTTTGATGTTGCCGTCTTTTTAGGACCGCCTCTGTTGCGTTTAGCGATGCTACCAGTTTCGTTGTATCGAGTTATGGTTCGATACACAAACATTTTATTCACATTCAAATGCTGGAGCTGACGAACTATTGCTGTTTGTGAATTTCCACCCAAATACAGTGCAATGCGATTTTTTTATCAAGATATTAATTAAGAACAATTATTTATTGACCACATATAAACAAATAATCATACTTCAATGTGTCAAAAAATTGACGCGCGAAAAATGACAACTACACAAATGACAGCAGAGTGAAGTTAGTAATATTTGGTCTCAGCCACTCTGTATTTGGTCATATCAGGATGACGTTGGACTCAAGGCGATAAAGTGGCCTGCCCTCATTCTAGTCATACAAATGAGTATCAAGCCAACATCTTCACCTCAAGATCCATGTGGTCTCGAGCGCTGAAGGTTTGAGCCAATCTAATTACTCGAGAGTGTGTAGTATTCTGTGAGTGATGACCGGAATTTAATGAACTGAATTAGTAATAAAACAATATATTTGTTACATTTGAGAGTTAAAGAAAATTTTAAAAATCTTAAAACGTCAGGATTTGGCATTGAGCTATATAATACCTTCTTGTTTATAAAAAACTGAGTGACAAAAGTAAAGTCGAAAATTTAACATAAGGGTTGGTCGTACTTAAGAATTTAATTTGAGAGTTAAAAATGGCATTCATTTGCGAACATAAGGTTACGCTTATTTGCGATAGAGTAATGAAATTGTGGCCCAAGGCACCAAAACAACCATTTCTTATTACTAAATTCCATAGAAGCTTTAAAAAGCGAGAAGGAACGGTTGGACAAGTCTAAAAACGTGAATATCACAAACCTTTATAATAAGTGAGCCAATATTTTAGGTTTAAACGCAATGTTGAGGAGAAGGTATATGTTCAGGTAGCCCGAAAACGATATTTTCAAAAGTGTCTATATAGCCTTACCCATCAGTCCTGTATTCATATAATGAAAAAACAGGGATGACCGACTAAACGGAAAAGTGGGTAGAGCAGATTTACAAATTCAGAATACATTGACCAATCCGTCGTATGTTAAGTGTGTGAATTTATCCCAGGATCTCATCCCAGAAAAAAATTAATGTTCATCAGGTAATACTAATTTCATCTCATCCTAAGATTTTTCAAAATCATCCCAGAAAATTGTGATCGAAGATCGAACAAGTTTCTAATAATTGTTTTTAATCTTTCCCAAAAACTATTAGAGTTAAAAACGATCTCATCTAAAATCGAATTGATATCATGTCCACTTATTAAGAGCCAAACGACAACACCAGCCGTATGTTGAGATTTGCGCTATTGGCCAGTATGTACATGGCCCAAAAAATATCTTATAGAAGGTAGAAACTTGTTCGATCTTGAGTACTTATTTGCCAATTTTAACAAATACACAATTTTCTGGGATATTTTTGAAAAATCTTGGGATGGGATGAAATTAGTATTACCTGATGAACATTTTATTTATTTCTGCGATGAGATCCTGGGATAACTTCACACACTTCTTATGTCAGTGATATAAAGTGACACAGAGATATGCAATGTGCAGATGCTTCTATGTTAATCGAACCTTCATGTGGTTCATACACAGTTAAATGAAGAAGCCTTGATAACCATGACGATTATCAACAGCGCTCAAGAAATGAACGTTTATAAACATTCCTTATTTGCTATCGCTTTTTATTTCAACCGCAGTGGTTATACTCGGTCAGTTCAAATGCATCACTATAAAACAGGTGATCGTTAGCATTTCCCTGCGTGTAATTGATTGTCCTCGATTCAAAGTTTAATATTTCAAAGTTTAATTAGTTTTTGTTACATACATTGTTGCACTTCAGTCGTATTGGCTTTATCGAGTAAATCAATCATAAACTGGTAGGTGAATTCAAACTATTTCTCCACTTCTTAATATTAAAATTAGTTGATTGATCCCAACAAGTACCTGAAATCTTTAAAAATCTTAGAAAAAACACTTCACTTAGTTCCAGTAAATTAATATCTTAAACCATAAAGATGTAGTCTATGTTACACAGTTTGTCTGTTAATGGTTAAAATTCCCGTAAGGCTTTATACATTCTCAATTCTGTTAAGTACCACTTATACTTGGCTTACATTTTCATAATACTTAATGGCCTCCATTGGTAAACAATCTGAATGAGTATGCCCTTATACCTACTGTATTCTGTCACTTGGAATTCCACGGGTTTTTTTGAACTGTAAGGTTTGAAGTCTATACAAATTTTACAGAGTGGCATAGTTCTTTCTAGTTGCTTGCGGGTTAGGCAAGATAGATCACTGTCTGGTTATATATATATATATATATATATATATATATATATATATATATATATATATATATACATATATATATATATATATATATATATATATATATATATATATATATATATATATATATATATATATATATATATATATAAATGTACATATATATATATATATATATATATATATATATATATATATATATATATATATATATATATATATATATATATATATATATATTGGGTGTACACATAAACTTCCGACCTTTCTAGATAGGTTTCGTAAGTATTATTATTAATTAGGCCTATTATTAAATCGGGCAATCAATGTTTTATGGAGGTTACATGACAAGCTTGAATAATTAATAGTGACATTTCTTCAAAGTGTAAATAACAAGTATTTTCATGTAATTGAAAATGTCGAATTTTGTGCCAAAAAACAACATTTGCGGGAAGTTCTACTTCATAATTTATTCTTAAAGAAAAGGGCAGCAGAAACCAATCGCTTGCTGGTGGAAGTTTACGGTGAACTTGTGCCATCAAAAACAACATTTTAAGAGTGGTTTTAACGATTTAAAGTTCGTGATATCGACTTAAGGGAGAAAGAACGTGAAAGCAAACCAGGAAAATTTGAAGATATAGAATTTGGTCGAAGTGCTTGATGTGGACCCCGACAGCGGAAAGTCATGTGCGAGTTGTTGTTTCAACGACACCAAAGTAAGAGATGGTTGCATCGGATCGTCACTGGGAACGAAAACTGGCTGCATTATGAAAATTCAAAGCGCAAATCAACGGGAGTCAAACCAGGTGAACCTGGGCCGTCGACGCCAAAAGCAAATATCCTTGGTTCGAAGGTGATACTTTGCGTTTGGTGCGGTATAAAAGGTATTGTCTATTATGAGCTGCTGGAAGAGCGTGAAACCATTCGGGACAAGTATAACGACGACAACTGATGACCTTAAAGCAAGCTCTAGCTGCAAAACAACCGGAATAGAACAGCAAATAGTTTGCCCAATAAGATTATTTTGCAACATGACATCGCTGGGACACATGTCGGTATACCTGTCAAAAATAAATTGGACAGGCAGAACTGAGAAATTCTTCCCCACCCACCGTATTTACCAGGCATTGCTTTCTCTGATTACCACTTATTTCGCTCGATGCAAACAGCCCTGGCACAGCAGCACTTCACTTCATAATGAAAACGTCAAAAAATGGGTCGATGACTGGATCGCCTCGAAACCACCAGACATATTCTTTCGGAGAATCCGTTTATTGCCTGAACGATGGGCGAAGGTTAAAGCTTCTGAAGGAGCATACTTTGAACAAAATATTCTTGCATTTGCTACTCAGAGTAATGACCTTTACTTAAGTAATAAAGGTCAGAAATTAATTTGTACACCCTCCACTATATATATATGTATATATATATTATATATATATATATATATATATATATATATATATATATATATATATATATATATATATGTATATTTATATATATTTATATATATATATATATATATATATATATATATATATATATATATATATATATATATATATATATATATATATATTTATATATATATATATATATATATATATATATATATATATATATATATATATATATATATATATTTATATATATATATATATATATATATATATATATATATATATATATATTTATATATATTTATTTATATATATTTATTTATATATATAGATATATATATATATATATATATACATATATATATATATATATATATAGTGAAATTCGCTTATAACGACATCGAAAATGTCAGTAGAATCCGTCGTTATAACCGAACATCGCAATAAACGAAAGTCAATTAAAACCCTTTAAAAAAATCTTGTCTTAACTTAGTAGTACATACCATATGTACGTAAGATTTTGTTAAGATATTAAAACTATTAAAAGAAGAATATTGTTGACTTTTGTTAAATATTCAGATATGGTTGATTGCTTCCTACATTTGTTCCGTATATATTCCTGCTACAATTTTCTGACGGTAAAAAGCACACTTTTAGTGAGCTTGCGACAAGAATTGCACATAACGGTTGATAGTGCATACAGGGGCTTCGCATGTTTCAGTAACGGAATAAAGGGAGGAATAAGAGGGAGGAATAAGCACAGTACTTTTATCAGCGTCATCATCATTTTCATTGTTAGTGTTGATGGATATTCTAATCACCTCGCCTACAATATCTTCTAATGTTACTTCTTCATCGATTAATATAATTTATCAACGGGCACAAAATGATCCCAATTTTTTTATCTTGGACATATGCTCCTATGAGAGCAGACAATTGGGTTAGTTCATTAAGTGGAATTTCATCATCTTCGTCGTATAAATGAGGATTACTCTTTAAACATGATCCGGCATGTCTAAAGCAGTTAGCTACTGTTTAGCTACTAATTCGATTACACGCTGTAGCAGCCATTTCAACCACATCTATTAATGTTACGACCGTATTGCTTCGACAATGTTTTGACCGGTATCTAAATTTCTGACCAATTTTAATAAGAGACTATACTTCTGTAATGGCCTTTAAAGCTTTTTATAACGCCTTGATCCTGCGGCTGTAAACGGATGATTTGCTTGGTGGCAAAAATGCTAACTTAAAGTGTGAAGGACAGTTGTCGATTAGTAATAAAATCTTGTTTTTATTTTTAATCAGATCGGCGTTCCATTTCCATAAATAGCGCTCAAAAATTTCGAACATCATCCAAGTCTTTTTACTACCTGCATCGAATGACAGGTAAGGTTTTAATGTTTTTAAAGCACCTGAGTGATCTTGTTTTTGCTATAACAAGCAATTTTTTTGTCACTATCAGGACCAGCCATGTTAGCTCCTACTAACAAAGTTATTCTCACCTTAGACATTTCGCCGCCTACACACTTTCACCTCTGAACTTAAATGTTTTTTCTGGTGTCATTTTATAAAACAAACCGGTTCCGTCAATGTTTTAAATTTCACTTGCTGTGTATCCAACTCAATGTTTTGGCCACACAGATGCTATCCACCTTGCTGAACATCTGCTGACTCGCCAGAAATTTTGCCTAAAATAATTTTGTGTCGCTGTCGCTGTCGGGATCGAAAAGCTCAACTTTCTGCACATTTGAATTCCTTATTCATTATTCTTTTTAATTCTTTTGCCTTGGTTTTTAGGAATGGACCAATATACATTTTTAATTCTTTGTTCTATAAACCATTTTAATAATGATTCTTCAATGTCGCAACTTTTCAGTCGTAATAAACAAAAAATAAAAACAAATGTAGTGCAAAATAGGTCGTTATATCCAAATTGTCGTAATACCCGAAGTTGTTTTAAGCGAATGTTGTTAAATAGGAAAACTGAACAAATCATTCATTATTTTGAATTTTCGACGTTATAAACGATATGTCGTTATAACCGAAGTCGTTATAAGCGAAAAGTACTGTATATATATATATATATATATATATATATATATATATATATATATATATATATATATATATGTTTATATATATATATATATATATATATATATATATATATATATATATATATATATATATATATATATATATATTTATATATATATATATATATATATATATATATATATATATATATATATATATATATATATATCGTAGATCATGGGCTATTAGTTTTTGCTTATTAGAACTAGATTGTAGATAACGATCGGCTGGTTCAAGATCATCCGTTTTCGAACACTGAAGCCTATAATTAGCGTAATATAAACCTACTATGTTAACCTTCGTTCCTCATCAAACAGAAAATGTTATAACAAACTCTTTGTGTCAGTCTGGGTCTATAGTCAAGTTTATAGTCAAGGCTTTTCAGACCATTGAGGTACCACTGTGTTGGATTTAGGTATTACGAACACCCTCCTCATAGCTCTAAGTGTGATAAAACCTCTATTTTACTATACTGTAATAGTGGTTAGTGGTGGAAGAGCTAGCAATACGAAAGTTATCTAAAGGTTATTTTAGACAGTAAAAGTATTAATCTCTAGTATAAATTGAGTTTTTCCAATTTAATCTGACTAATAAGCCCCTTGATAGACTCTCTTGATGTATATGGCTCAGGAGCTATGAAATGTCTCTTAACTGCAAAGTTTTAATTCAAGCCTAGTATTTGTGCCTACTATATATATAATCGATGATTTGCTCTATAACCGATCGGTATAAGGTGATAAGCTGATAAGAGTAACGATATGCTATGTATGGGTTATATTTGAAATCAATCAAGGCATAATAGCTACATTTTAAACTAACATTTCGAGGCGATCTTATAATATTGATCGTAAATCAAACCGCTACTTTCTTTCTAAATTATTAAATCGTTAATTAGCATTATATAGTATTTTAAAACCGAAATACCAACCCAAATTGGTTTAATTTTTTAATTGACCATAACTTCGTTTATTATTACCTTACATCGGAATATATAAGATATCCGAAATAAGAATTAAATTTAATTACAAATGAAGAAAAAAATTTGTGTTATAAATAAATTAAATTACAGTACACGAGTATGTATATAAACCCTCGTTCTGCAAGGGGGCATACCATATACCAAAATATATGTATGTAAAATGCTGAACAATATAAAAAGAATAAAATTATTGGAAAGTCAAAAAGTAATATAAAACGAAGAAACTGGGATTGGTTTCATTCTTATACACTCGTATACATGGTAGATTCGGCAGAATACAAAAATTTTAATTTATTATCGTCCTCCAGTAAAAAAAAAGAAAACTAAAGCACTAAAAATTGATACCATGAAAAGGCAGCAAAGTTATAAAATTTGTATGAAATCCAAACCTTCTTGCCTATTTCTCCCGCTACAATAAATTTATTGGTTCCACTCTCTAATAAAATATAAATTTGTGTAAGCCATAAACACAGTTCGGCATATATCTATCTCGAGATTTTGGTCCGGCTGTAAAATTTTCGATTGTTTTATTGGTGTTGGCAAACGATATGTATACACACACAGACATATACAAACAATAGAAAAGTATTTTTTCTGATTTGAGCCCGGGCATTGTGTGTTTATACGAGAGCGCTAAATATTACACGAGTTTACGATATTTAACATAACAATGAAAATGGTGGAGTCCTACTGATTCTTTGCAATATACGATATTTTATTATTTTATTGTTGGCTTATTTGGGATCTGTACGATATATCTTAATATAATACAACTGTACAGGGTTATCGATTAAGAAGAACTGATGTTTTTTGAATCCAAATTTCGGAGTGCTGGAATAGTTAGTACCACTATTACAATAATTTAATCAAACCATGGGCTCGGGTTGTCAAAGACGTGAGAACTTATCGATCGTCAACAAAATTCGTAGGCAGTCACGGATCAGTCAGGGAGAACTGGGGAATATACAACGCGATTCTTCTGTGAAGGTTTGATCTTGTCAGCAACAGCATTTTGCGATCTAATTACCAATCTGAAGAAAGGGACAGTGTCTGGGAAGTATTGGAAACCTCGGTTGACGATGACGCCTATTCTAGGTAATGAAGCGCAGATTCGGTTTACAATGGAAATAAAAATAAAGCAGTTCTTGCTAGGAAGACAGCTAAGTGCATTTACAGAAGAAGCGCGAATGGTGGAAGTTCTTAAGAGCACTCAGTAAAGAGCGCAATTCGCGTGGTTTTTAAAGGAATTATCGAAAAGCACTATTCCGTTAAAATCTCGGCCAACTGCAATTCTGAACCAGGAACCAAAATCTTATTCCGACCCCTTCAATCAACTTTTTGCATACGCAGATGATATCTTTGTGATTCGATTCAATGGCAACGGAATGAAAGAGAAACTTGATCCACTGGAACAGTGTTCAGCTTCTGGTCGTCTCAAAATCAACGAGTCCAAAACCAGATATCTGATCTCTGGAGATACCAAGACGCAACTGATTTCAGTAGTGGTTACCACACGTTTAAAGAAATAATAAGATTCAAGTATCTTGGATCTCCCATTACTCACGATAATAGTGTGGGAGAGGATGGCACTTTCATCACATCGGGGTCACCAAATGTTGAAGTGTGATAATGATGCAGGGAGCTGTAATCGTGACAGCTAATGATGAATGGTGGGAGTTAAACTTTGAACTCCACAGATTGACAGCTAGGGCGCTGGATCAACCAGCCGATGAAGACGTTTGTCTTGAAAATGTATGGCATCTTGTATGTGGTCTGTAATATTCGTTTCGCTAGGCCGGTTTCGATCTGATGACGTCATTGACTCGTTGTGTGATCGAAAAGATCAAATCCATCTCATCAGGCATATGCGACCAGACTTGATGTATGTTGCATTTCGTTTCTACATGTGAGGCTATGTTGCAACAGTTCTAGCGAATTTACAGAATTTGACTCGAAATCTTTTTTCGATTATTTTTGTTTATACTTCACTATTGTGGCGTGACTATTCGTCGTATTTGTGAACTCCACACAATCAATCGATAAAGCTCGAATTGATAATCCTCTACGTCCACTTCTGAACTCAAAATATCTTGAAAATACTGATAAGCTGAGTGAGTGTTGATCAGACTCGTTGTCATGTTTGGATGTGAGAGTTGACCTTGACGGATAAGTACGAAAGACGGCTGTTATGTCGACGATGGCTCTACAGCGTAGAAACCGATTTGGCATCTTCTAGTTGTTCGCAACAGTACGAAAAGTTGACTCGTGATCAAAACCGTTGGA